>VWZG01003240.1:11522-272029 GCA_013396735.1 Grallaria varia | reverse complement strand
TTTTTTTTTTTTTTTAGGAATCTTAGTAGTAGTTAAGCATTCTGTTCTCATCCTGTTTCTTCTGTGGAATCACTGTTGTCTAGTATATTGTCTTTGTAAATGCTGTCTGTACATGTAAGTAAGCAGTATATTACTGGAGTAGCAGCAACACAAGCTAAAGGACAGTTAGGGCTTAGGAACATACATAAGCTGTATTTTCATTTAGCAAAAGCATAAGTGAAAATTACATTAGTGTTTCTTACATCAGAGCAGTGTGATTTTGATAGAATAAATACACCTAGTTCTAGCTTCTTTCAATAAAGTTCCATGATACCCTGATTATTCAATAGTCACTCTATTCACCTGTTTATAATGAGAACTATCCATTGTCTCAGGTATTGAAGATCCTTGAATGCCTCTGCTAATAGAGAGGTAATTGTATATTGCATGAGTGCCTGCTCTAAACCAGAGTATTTCAAGTCTTCACTTTTCAGATTCATTAGGGTTCTAAAAGGTAGCTCCTTTTCCCTGGAGAAGTGACAGCTCTAGAGAGGAAAAAGAATACTCACCTTGCATCATCCATGCTATCACTTGTCACATACATGCAGCAGTATTTCACAGGACAAAACATTTTATGCTGGTGGCTTAACAACATACCCTAAGGCCTATTCTCAAGTGCCATGTGATAGTATTGGGTCTTACTTACATAGGCTCCCCACTATGAATGTACTCCCATAAGAGCTCTTCAGACAGCTCAGAAAATTTAACTTTAGTCTCTTCATAGAAATCTGTGATTTCCATCTCTAGCTGATTGTCTACAGAAAAGAAGAGAAATAGGAATTGTAATTTAGAGAGCATAACATCTAAGTTTTATTTGGCAATCATTTGGCAATTTTCCTTGGGAAAAATTAAAGATACTACACAGATGTATGAAATGACCAGTAACATTCTTTAGGGGTGATGGACTCACATAAGTTTCCCAAAACAGTAAAAGCTTGCCTTTTCAAGCTCTGCAGTCCTGCCTCAGGACTAACAGATTGCCCTCCTTGCGTGGGATGTGTTCTTAAATTAACAATGCTTATACAGAGCTATTTATGGACTGCTGGCCCACAGGTCTGGCACTGGGTACAAAGAAGGCTATGACTACCCTTCCAACTTTATGACTGTCGTCAAAGAACTCCTAACAACACATCTTAGTTCAATATATAGCTGTCATAAAAGTGGGAACGTGCAGTTGCACCTGCACTGCAGACTCAGGCATCCAGCAATCCCATCAACAACCACCCTTGTCATTTTCCTATCATATCTCAAGAAGTGACAAGATTATTTCAGACTTCTGTATCTAGAAGTGGTTGAGGAAAGGTGTAATAAAGTACTGCACACATGGGTATGGACCCTGCTGCACATGGTACACTGTGAATCCAGTATCATTCAAAGCAGAGGCTTTTTCAAAATACGTTGAAAAGGAAAACAGTCTTACACAAATCGGTGTGCACGTTACAGATTATTAGTTCACTCCACTCTTATCTATAAACATCAAGGTCAGCATCTCCTGTTACCACTGTCTTGAAAGGAATGGAAATTCTTGAGGAGGAGTATGAAAGATCCACAGTACAAACCAGGGGAAGAATACTAACCAACTTCTAAGGGT
Source organism: Grallaria varia (assembly GCA_013396735.1). NCBI lineage: Eukaryota > Metazoa > Chordata > Aves > Passeriformes > Formicariidae > Grallaria > Grallaria varia. The sequence continues at coordinate 270,399 of VWZG01003240.1, read as the reverse complement.
GTTAGTGTGGGGAAAAAAAATGAACCAGATGACATAAGAAAATTGTTGCATATGAAGACAGATTACTACATATTTCAGTATTGATAAAAACCCCCAATGAGCTCAAGATGAAAATTTCATCTGTAATATATACATGGTACTTAACAAAAGCATTTTAACTATAAACTAAAACGAAAAATGTATTCTAGAAAATTCTTGCATTGATTGCATCACTTGCAGAATATGCAGATTTATGGTATTTTCATTCATCTGAATATGATGTGGCTTAAATTTCAAATGAGATGTGCTGTTATAGCACTAGTACTACAGTTGTGTGCACTTTAACTTTCTTCCTACAGTAAACAACCTAAGGCATTATTATTGTTGCTGGATTGCTCCAGGAACCCCTTCATAATGTGTTTTCTTTCTTTTGCAGCAGCTGTTTTTCTACTGTACTAGCATATTAGCAAGGGTACTGGATCACTGACTTTATTTCTATTTTTCAAGAGTTAAGAACAATGACTCCAGAAAAGATTAAAAACTGTACATGATTTAACTATGTCCAGTGACATGTCAGAGAAATGATCCCTGTAAAAGATCCACTAACAGAATATTGGTATAATTATCAGACAATGCCTCCAAAACACTCAAATTATATTAATGGTACAGTTCCCATAGAAAAACACTTGCTTACTCTACAAATTAGCTGATAAAGAACATTGATATACTGCTTCTTACAGTTCCTTAACAGTCTGAGGCCATTACTCTACTCATGCCCTAAAAATGACTCTGAAGTTTCCCTTATTTACTGAAAAATGTAGTAACTACAGATACAGCAACCACTTCTATTGATCAGCCAGAGCAAACAGAACACAGGAATCAAGTTAATATGGAACATATTCTGCTCAGTCCCACACTTTATAGTGCCTTACTTGAATTTCATTTAGTGTATTCCCACAATTCATACTGATCTTTCAATTAGACTCATAGCTTTCAGAGACAGTAAAATCTATTGTATTTTTTCATCCTTCTTTCTGCATAAAAGCTCAATACAGCAAGAAAATTGCCTTTTGTGGGGAGGTTTTAATTTTTATTTTGATTAAGTTAATTCTTGAGTAGAAAACCAATTCAGACTGTATATGAAGCATTTTCATCCTTTCACTTGTACAAGCCATTATTGGAATAACTTCTAATGCAAAGACTTAGTTTTAATAAAATCTTCCACACACCTTTACTCTGGCAATGTATAATGGCTACTCCTGTGAAGACACTGTGCTCTTTCCCATTCAACCTGTCAAGGAAAAAACGTGCATTAAGCAACAGTCTTATGAAATGTTCTACATGATTATCTTGCTACAGCATGAGAAATGGATCACCATATTAATATATCACTCAGTGGGTCTGACATGCGGACTAAACAACTGCATTTTTTTTAATTCCAAAATAGGTGAAAAGACATTGACAAAACAAAACAAAAAAAACCAACCAAACAAAAAGAAACCACTATCAAAAGTTTAAGTTATTTCAAGTCTCCAAAATATCACTTGCACTGTATTGGAAAATCAGTCCATAGCATCAGTTTACTCACTGTACATCAGGAAAGTGACTATTTCAAACATATTAGAAAAGGCCAATTGGTATAAACACTGCTATTACAGCCATCAGCACTGAAAGTTGGCAGTAAATAGCTAGATGATGCAACTTAGACTAAGCAAGTGATTGGGAACTAGAGCATATGTTCTCATTTCATCCAGACTGGCCACTAGAGATCCCACGGCCCAGAGGCAGAGAACCCAAATTCGTTTATCACTCTCTCATAGCGGCTCTGGAGTGCCACGCTGTGGCCAATTAGTTTTGAGGTCTTAATTGATCTGCTGTGCCAGCAATAGAAGTATAATAAATAGCAAGAGAACGTGAACCTTTGAAGAGACTATGTAAGTAATGGTGTCAATGATTAGCCAGGATGTTTTAGAATGTAATCAGAAGCATCTCACTCTGTCTCTCACAAGATTCCACACCAAATTGTAAGATGAAAGTGTATGAACAGTTTCATCTGACATCTTGGATATATGCAAAGATTTATCATCTTGTCTGCATTTTTAAAAACGAGTTCTAAAATACTAAATATTAAGTACATTTTATATCCATGACTAAGACCTTGACCTACTAAACTTACAACAGATGAAACAAAACCCAAAACATTTGCATGTGTTAGAAGTAGACTAGGCTCTGGGAAAAAAAAAAATAAAATTTTTGAACTACCTAGACTTGGCATAATTTCAAGCAAAAACAGTTGTGAAAAAATCTCTTGCCAGATAAGACTCCTTTGTGAATCTCCCACTACTAACATAGGCTGCTAGCACCATCTTGCTTTAAAAAACTTTTAAGTCTGTAACATGCCACAAAGGATCAAACACTCAACAATGAAAAAAAAATCTATATAGACTTACAGATCAAAACCCCAAAAACCACCAAGCCACTTGTATTCACTCTTTAGAAGATGTCTGAGTTACAATGTAAACTGATGAAACAAGCAATGCACCTTTTCTTACTCTACTCCCCAATAAAACAGAAGCATGATCTCAGGACTCCTCGCATGTCATCACTCAGAAAGGAGGTGACTAGTTACTTAGTTAGTGCTTCTTAAAAAAAAATAAAAATGCTATAATTAAGCTTGTAGGGAAAAATATCTTTTCGGAAAAAAGCAGAAACCTCAAAAAAAACCCACCAGCCCACCAACTATGGAGAATACTGATAGAAATAGATTTTTCCTTCTCCGTTAAACTACAGAATTTAAAGCAATGGCCCATGAACTCATAATCATGTACTTTCTTGTATATGCAACACTAATTTCAGCCTCCCAGTACCTGAAGGGAGCCTACAAGAAAGACGAAGAGGGACTTTTTACAAAAGCATGTAGTGACAGGACGAGCAGAAGTAGATTCAAAGCAAAAGAGAGTAGGTTTAGATTGGATATTAGGAGGAAGTTCTTTGCTAAGAAGGTACTGAGGAACTGGAACAGCTGCCTAGAGAAGCCCATCTCTGACCATGGCAGAGGGCTTGGAACTATGTGATCTTTAAGGTCCCTTCCAACCCAAGAGATTTTATGATTATTCCATTAAATCTCAAGCTTCAAACCACTTATATGATGGTTCTATCTTCCTTCCATCATGATTTCTCTCCCCACCTCTCCATCCTGTACCACAGAGTCTTGTGATAAGTGATTCTGAAAATTAATCTGTGTGAAAACAACCAGTTCATTATGTCTGTGATCAGCTTCCCAAGGTGAAGGGGAAGAGCAAGCAGCCATCGGTAGCATAAAAGCAAGTCTAACTTTTTCAGTGGCAGAACTGCTTTACACTATTTAAGATTTACTGAAAAATTTGTGTCCATGGAGTTCCTCACATATGTCAAGGAATCTGTACACCGCCTCTGAAAAGAGTTTAATATACACATTTGGAATCTTATATAAAACTACAGACCTTGACAGCATCCTATAGGCATCTTGTTTATCAACAGGTTTCTCCAGGATCTGCTTATCCACAGACTAAAACAGAAAGACAGAGTGAGTGTGCTGCTTTTTCTGACTTCTCAGAAACAAAGGTTAAAAATATTTACATCAAGTTTGAAGCCCTGACTGCAATCATAAGCCTATGTGTAGAGCAAGAAGCACAGACATTTTGGTAGAATAGGGAATTTAGTGTCAAGCACATAATGAGTGTCAGACACTACCCTCTAGTGGCTGCAGCTCTCAAACAAAAGGGTTTAATTCAACTTTTTCTGTTCTTAACCATTCTTCATCACTGTAGAGATGACAGGTATAATGTGATGCCCTCTACAAGGCTCAACACTGAACAATCCACATGATCTGGACTTCTTGACAGTCAAGAGTTGCCTAAGAACAGAATTTCCATTACATATTAGAGGATCCAAGGCAATGCTGATGCAGTATTAATGTCTGCAAAACCAGCAGCCAGGCTTCTGGCTCACAAGACTTCAAAACCTACCCTCTTGGGAAAAGAAACACACCCACAAACACCAAAACGCAACATAATGCAGGCATAACATCACAGTGAAGGCAGCTTTCAAACCTGGAAGATACAAATATGTTCTACACTTGTCATAAATTAAAATAATGCTAAACCACAGAAGACTTCTTACCACAATAGTGTCTGCTCCTATGACAACATCAGGTGTTCTCAGGTGCTTCTGCAAAGGAATAAAGATGATAATAGTTTGTCAGAAGAAGAAAGAACAAGACCTTTTGAAAGTTAAGGGAAGAAAATCTCTGTTTACTGATAATCACTTATATCGCCATAAGAGTGAGGCTTGAGCAGCATATTCTCAAGCCAAATTTGCTCAAATATGTGATTAATGAACAAAAGTATCCAGGAAATAAACTGCATTCTCAAAAGTCAACCTGGTCCTCAGGTGGACAGACAATTTCTTAAAAGGAAGTGCTTTTATGAAAGCTAGTAAATGAAAGCACATGGAAGCCAGAGAATACAACCCTCTAGAATCGTATTTCCAAATCAGGTTTTATTTAAAAATACAAACCATTTTCTCTAGCTATACTTTGCTTATCTCTTTCAAAAGGGAACACATACAGTCCATTTTTTGCTAATGAGATGCAGGGTAATATAAAAATTCCTTGTAGCCTTTTCTTGACTTTAAACTGTACCTGTCCTTACAGGTGATTTTGATTCACTTGTATGTTATAAGGTACCTAGATATTATTTAACACAGCATGACAGGAAACCTGTCTGTAACTGTTACCATAATATTAAAACATTTGTAGGGAGGTAATTCTTTTACAGAAAGGCAGTTGATGTGTTTTAAATTGCTTAATGATGTTTGGAATTAGAAACACTAATTCCTGTATGAAGAACTATTTTGAAATCCACTGAACTAGCACAATCACCAGCACAATGTTTTGCAATGAAAGCCTAAAGTAAGTCATTTAGTGAGGCTGGGTTTAAAATCCACTGTCCTAATGTTGTACCATTGTCTGAAAAGTAGTTGACAGAAATCTGGGTAACGATTTACACTGGAGATAATGCAATATTTGCTTTGAAGAATGGTGACCTCTGGCAACATAGTTCATTTAAAGTCTTCAATATTCCTTTTCTGCCACCAGTATAGCATCAACAAACATACTCCTGTCTTTCAGAGATGCATTATTAAGAAATGATTATGGTGCATTTTGTGGTATTTAATCAGCTAGACTTCAAAATATGTTCTGGTAGAAAACAGAGTGCTCAAACACAGTGATCACAGTCAAGGTCGTAAGTCAAATACACTACTGACAGTTTAAATTGCATCACTGGTTTTGGTAAACTTTAGGATACAAACCTAGGTTCTTGTCTACAGAACCTCAAGGCACATCAACTTCTCCCTTCTTAAAATGAAACTGAGCATTTCTTTATCTAGAATAGAAATTGTCTTCTTTTTCTGCTTTCCTTCAGTACCTCTACACTCACATATTCTGAGCTATTGTTGTCACTACTGTTCAGTGAAAGCTACAGCAATGCACTAGATTCACATCAGTGTTTTTCCATAGAGTCTGTCTTCACAACCAACAAATACCTGGAATGAGGTCAGCCACACACCTGTCTGTTCAAAGGAGTATCTCCCAAACAAGAGTAGGTATGCTCCTGACAAAAGATACAGGCCACTTCAGTTTGTGAAAAGCCTGAACTGCAGGCACAAGAATTTTGATTAGGCAAATTAATTTCAGGAAGCTGTCTTTCATAAATGACAGGGAAACAGTCATTCACCTTCACTGAAGAAAAAGGACTCAGAAATCACTTAAGCAGTACATGCAAAGTAAGTCACAGGAACATGAACCCCCTAAAGACAAAAATGTCATTGCCAAAACGTGTTACTTACTACATGCATTCTGTTGGCTACTTCAAGAGCTTTCTGTTTTGCTGTTTCCACAGCATACTCAAAAGGGGCTGCAAAAGATGATTTTTCCAGGGTCTCCTTAAACCAGGATGGAACCACCTCAAACCGCAGGCCCTGTAACAGAGGAAAAGTGAGGCAGTCAATCTGACCTAGTTATTAAACATTGCTCCCAAGGCATATTAAGCAAGTGGCAAATTTGACTTTTTGCTCTTTCCACTTTTGAGACACCTTCCTCCCCCAAACCCACGGGGGGGAGAATGCAGTGCTTCCATCACAGTGTATAGTGCGTACATACCATTTGCAAGCAGCCTAAACCAAACCAAACCAAAAAACAGCCAGAAAGAGCTTCTAAACCACTGTGCTTATGTGATCTTACCCTTATTTATTAGAACTTAATTGCATTAGTAATTTCATCATTCTTCTCCTGCAAAAACTGAGAGTATAAAACTTACATGCTTCATAAACTGTGTTCTACTACTGGTTTTTTTTTTTTTTTAATAATTGAATCTATCCAAAGCACTTCACTCGTGCAGAAGCAGCACACAGGCTTAGAGGATTTCTACCACGCTTCATGTGACAAGGAGAAAACAAAACCAGCCAGCTTCTGTATGGGTTTGTAATTAAAAAAAAAAAAAAAATCCCTCCTATTTTCCGTTTCCAGGTTACACTTGTAAGTTCACTACACTAAGCAGGCACCTTATCTTTCTAATAACTTAGGACTATGCCTGAACCTCCGTACTTCTCCAAGCATGAAGTTATTTTTGCCATCTAACTCCAATTTCTCAGTTGAATAACTAAGAATAACACCACCAAGCATCCCGGATGCGATGGGTAATACCCAGGCGCCATCTCAAGGCGTCCCGCAGCGCGCCCCGCGCGGGGCCGAGCGCTCTGTAGGACACGACCCGGCCCCTCCGGAGCCCTGCAGAGACCAGCCGGCTCCCTGCCCGCTCCCCCGGCCGCACTCACCACGTTGGTGAGGATCTCCTGCCGGCGCGGCGAGGCGCTGGCCAGCACCACCCTCTTGCTAACCAGCCGACCCAGCACCGGGTGCAGCGCCATGGCCGCCGATCGGGGCTGGCCGGGCGGGCCGCCTTATGTGGCGGCGGGCCCGAGGGGCGGGGCCGGGCCGGGAGGGAAGGGGAAAGGGGAGCCTCAGGGATATATCGTTGGCCGCCCTGGGCGCCCGGCGGCGGGGAAAGCGCTTCGGTGTCCGCCCCGCCGTGAGGGGAAGGGTGGCTGCGTAGGAGGCCGCGGCTGTGCCGGTCACCGGCAGCGCCCCAGCCGGTGGCGGGATTAAATCACGGAATCGTGGAATCTGTGGGGCTGGAAAACAACCTCATCGAGTCCAGCCTGTGGTCCAACACCACCTCACCACCTTGTCATCCAGCCCGCGGCACTCGGTGCCACGTCCAGCCTTTCCTTAAACACATCCGGGGGCCGGGACTCCACCGCCTCCCGGGGCAGCCCGTTCCAGTTTCTAATGGCCCTTTCTGTGAAGAAGTTCTTTGTTTTGGACTAGATGATCTTGAGGGTCCCTTCCAACCCTTAATATTCTGTCATTATGTTATCATCATCGCCTGTCATATCATTATCGAATTTGAAATATACCCTCTTAAGCAAGTATGGCCTTTTAAGTGAGTAGAAAAACTAATAGAAAAAGAACATGAAAACTCAGATTTATTTCCAATAAACTGCAAATAGTGTGATGCAGCATGTTTTCTCAGTTGGCTAGGAAGAAAGTGAAATATGTCCTCTAGCATTAAAAATACACGCAGTCATTAAAGCAGATGTTTGCACTGAACAGTCAGATCTCTTGACACCTATCTCATGGACCATTGTGTCTCATTAATGGATCCAGGATCTTCTCCGTGGTGCATCGGGCAGAAGCTGATACTCAGGAATTTCCATCAGAACATGAGGACAAGCTTTATTGTGCTGGTGGCTGCACTGGAACAGGCTGCTCAGAGATGCTGTGGAGTCTCTCTCACTGCAAATATTTAGGAACTGGCTGAACACAATCCCGTGCAGTATGCTCCAGGATGGCCCTGCTTGAGCATGGAGGCTGGATCAGACAGTCCTTTCCAGTCTTACCCACTCTGTGATTCCATGGGTTGCCAAATCTGACAGCCCAATGGAGGTTGGCTGCTGCAGTCCTGTGCCCCAGGTGCCCCCTGCAGCGAGGCTGAGCATGTGTTGCACTGCCAGCCGGCAGACTTGCACACACTGCATGGCCTGTGTACGTGGATGCGTGGAAAACCACATGGACCAACATGGGCAGGCATGCTTAGCACTCACACAGGCACAAACAGCACCAGAGATCTCTGTTCCCCTCTCTGGATGATCAGGAAGAAAATCTCTTTGTATGCGCATACATCCCCCTACTCCCCTATCGTCTATGTGGACCCCTCCAGTGGCAGAACTCAGACTGGGTTCCTGTGGCACCAGAAGGGGCTGGGGCAGAGGGCTCTGTTGGCCCTGGGGGGACTGCTGGGGCTCCTCCAGCCTTAGGCAACCCTCTCCTGTCATGATGCACAGGGAGCAGCCTTTTGTCACCATAACCTGACAGGCTGTACATCATTCTAAGTATCAGAATTAAGGTTTGAACTTAAAAGGCACTTTTTTCCCATGGGTGGCAGTGACTTGAGAGCAGAATTGAAAATCTAAAGACTTTTTTTCTCAAATTATTAGAAATTACAAAGAACCCATGAAAATATGCTGAATTGAAAAAGGAAATAAGAAAACTTAAACTAAATACAACCGTTAATGTAGACAGCTGTTCTCTCCAAATCCATAATACTGACTATAGTTCTAGGATAGCTAGAGAACCAGCTATGAAAAAAGGGCCTGTGTTAAACTGGAATAGTCTGTGCTTGTCTTAGAGTATGTCAGAATAAATTCACTTTTCCTTTTTCAGGGCTGTGGACTGCAACACTGCTCCTTGCTTACAAGGAGGTTTGAAAGATGCTACAGGAATGGAAACCACAGTATCTTTCATAGGATACTAATATAATGTTTAATGGAATAAAAGGAAAAGGATTCATCAAGTAATAGAAGCCTATGTTTCCTGGCACACATAGGGCAAAGACGTGGAGTTAGTCCTCTTGAAAAAATTCTGCAATCCTGCAAGTTTAACTAAATTGTAAATCCTAATACATGCACACTTTCAATGTGACTGCAATACTGACCCTTTTCCAAGAAAGGGAAATTGCAATTGTATGGATGCTCCGAGAATTTGGGGCACGTTTCTTATTCAGAGTCATCTTTCTCTACTATGCCTTGCTTTGTGTGGGATATAAGCAAGCATGCTAAACTAAAATCAGGCACTCCAGAGGAGTAAGACAATAATGCAAAGTTTTCCATCTCAAACCAACAAGTTCAATTTTCTTGTGTTCTTCATTTTATTCAGTCTTCCAATATTGATTCACTGGCATGAAGCTGCAATGGAGCAACAAAATTGTGACTCCATCCCAACCTATGTAAATGTATAAAGAAGAGACTTGACATGAAAGAACATCTTCTGTTTCTGCCAGCTTGTTTTGATAGACAGAAACAAACACCGATCCGTCTCTAGCCACCTAGAACCTTTGGAGATGCAACGTAACACCTCTGTCTTAGGCATGGCATCTTGTTAACTGAAAAGTAAGGCAAGCAAGATTTTTTTTTTCCTCTTGGCTGAATTCTGCTTGTATACTGATCCTTTGCTTTGCACAACAGACTTTGTGAAAATAAAATAAATAAGCAAATAAATAAACAAATGAAAGGGAAACATGTACACACACATTTCCCCCAAAATATTTAATGAACTTTTTAATATATTTTTCAAATATAAACAATTCATCAACCATTTTCCATGAATGTTCAGTCAATGCCTGAAAATGAAAACCACTAAAAGAGTTTTCTTCATGTGAACAAAATGGAATGTGACTTTTTGAATATTATTTTTATGGAGTGGCAATTACTAAATTTGTTATTCTGTTAAACGTTCATAACAAACAGTGACTTTGTTTATTTAAAAGGCAGAACCGCAAGCCTATTGAAATACATGTTTTCATTTATGTTATTTATATCTTATTTATGCTGGTCTAAATGTCAAACCAAAGAACCTTGTGCAAAAAGCTAAACCACATCACATAAGCTGCCACGGTTGGGGGGTTTGACAAGCAGTAGTTACCAGCTGCTCCAGAGCAGCCTTGCAAGAATCAGGCACACCAAGTGAGAGGCTGCAGTGAGCTGACCGAGGTGAAGATCAATGACACCAACAGTTATCAGGAAAGTTTCTGTCGTGTCTGACTGTGCTAGTCAAAGATTAGCTTGTCCAAGGTTGGTTATGAAATTGTTGACTTTTTCAAATATCCAAGGTATTTTGAACAAAGGAAAAATAGCAGTTAGAGCCCTGAACTGCAGAGACGTCTCCTCAATATTTTTGTTCTGAATTTCTCTGCTTTTCTGCCCATGCATTTACCCTGTGGCCATCACAGTGACACCTTCAAGGGTATAAAGAACACTATGATCATCAAGTTCTTGTGTCTATTTTTAGGTGTATTGCAATGAGTTTATGTATTTCAATGAAGGTGTATGATTTGCCTGAGCCACCTGGGCAAGCAGAGGATCAACATCTTTGGGGAACAATGCATTTCCATTGTGAAGAAGTTAGTGAATTCTAGGGACTAGAAGTTGTTATGCAGGTAACAAGCATTTCACCTTTCACTGGGCAGCTTGGCTTTTCTAGGAGAACCTCATTAATTCAAAGAGCTCAGACTTAGGTTTTTCAAGGAGCCTTTTTCTGCCAATTAAGTACTTTCCGTGGGCCAATATGTCTGCACAGTTCATGAAGTAATTAGTATCCCTTGGATGTTTACAGATGGTTTCTATTTCACCAGCTAATCATCAGTAACTCTCTGTTTAAAAACATCATTGTGTCATTTAACATTCCATGTCTATGTTTTATTTTTGTCTTTTTATGTACAGCTGGTCTTTAACTAGCAGCCTTCTGGGCAGAGTTACCTGCTTCATGTAACACTCAATTGCTTTACACATTTAACTAGATTTGTGGTTTATGGAGGGGCATTCTAAATTTTTCCAGGCTCAGAGAGTGTTTTCAGAGCGGATACCCTAGAGTCTTTCACCAGTCTTAGTAATAAGACATGTGTTCTCATAGGCAATTTTTAAGAACATCTATCAATTTGGTTTTCTTCAGATCAGTTCTAAATGCTCCTTCGTCCTCTTCTATTTGTCTTGGAAGTCCTGCAATATCTTGGTGTCTCTATTTGACCACTTCCCAGAATTTCCTTTATATTTGAAGCAGAGTAGTATTACAACCATTTAAAGGTATTTTGGGGAAACCACAGAAGTCAGATGAAATAAGATTTTAAGTTAAGTACTTGGGCTGTAGTGTATGCAATGTCCCTGTAAATGTTTTTTATATATACTTAATTTGGAGATCTTTAACATATGTAGTTACCAAATGACATTATACCTTGCCTAGAAAGAAACCTCACAGCTGCTGAGAGAGTGCAGTATAACTAGTATCAGAAGAATACTAGCCTCTTTATCAGGCAGTTCCATGTCCATCTCCTGGGACAAGGAGAAGCAGCTACATCAAACATGGATTTAGCAATGCCCAGGAGAACATGGCCATTCATAAAGCATCCTTTCGCAATACAGAAGTCATTATTGATGTCCCAGTGAAGCATCCTTGGCCAGCACATTGAAGTAGTGTAAAGAGTTTCCTTCCAACAATAATTGAAGAATGGAGGTCAGGGCTTCAGACTAACGTCTTTGCTTTAGGCCTCTGCCACAGAAAAGGTATTGCAAAGTGGACAAGCTGAGAGCCTTGAAAAAATCTCTGTGAAGACGACTAAATCTTAGTGAGAGGAGCACAGACTGACAGGTTTTGTCCCTGTGTTGTCCAAGAGGATAAGCTGCCAGGTCCGCAGCAGCAACACAGAGTAGAAGAAAGAAAAGAACACTTCCTCCCTGCCAGTTTCCACCTGATCTCAAATATGTAATGTAAATCCTGATTTACATGACACAAAAGCAGCATTAAATACATTGCATATGCTTCCAGTGCTGCCTTTCGCAGTTGTTGCCGCAGTCAATGTCTGCTGCTGAGAGCAGCTTCTGATCTGCAGCTTGTTTTCCCTGTGCTGTTAGCTTGAGGCCAACGAGCAGACTCAGAGGGGAAGACCGGGCAGTGCCTAACAACCATGTGATCCTGGGACAGGAGGGTAAGTGTTTGCTGACAACCTCCCTAGATATCTGTGTTTGTGTGTTTGAGGGGCAGCGTATTATACTGAATCCACGAGCCTCTTAGAGTTACATGGCTGGTTTGTGCTCCACAGGCATTTCCACCTCTAATCTCAGCATTGCCCCCGTCTCACTCCCATTAACACTTAGATGATCTCTAGATAAAAAGAAATACTATAGCAAACTATGAAGACCACTGTTGATGAATTGTTTGTATTTGAAAAACATATTTAAAAGTTCATAAAATATTTGGAGGGAAATGTGCATATACATAATGTGCATATTATATACACAGCATGCACATGCTATATATGTCTATGTATTTATAGAAAATACATGTGCACATATATGATGTAAAATTCAAATATATAGTTGCCTAAGTAAGTCTTCCTTCTGCTTGTACAGTATAATGATAACCGCAAAGATAACGGTGTAAAGCTAGGGGAAATGAAAATAAGACACATAGAAGAGAATGTTTATCGGCTCAACTGGAATCCCAGCTCTTCCGGAAAATAATTTACGAGGCTCCAAGGCTAGAGAACGTTTGTGGCGCTTTTATGTTTATTGTCTAAATCTCCACCAGAGGGCAGTGCGTCCCGTCATTTTCCTTCGTATTTGAACGCTAACAATTTTCAAGTCGCTCTAAAAAGCTGTAACTTTTAAGAACTAAAGGCCACACACTACAAACGCTCAAATTCGTAGTTTTAATTATAAAGATTATACATAGTTTTAATTATAAAGTTTTGCATAGTATAACTGTGTATGCTTGCATGTGTGTGCATTTAGGGTCAATCAGTGTTGATGTTAATGACAGTAGGTCTAGCAATACCTTGAATGAGATACACTGATATTGGAGCTCTAAAGAGACACCATAAGCACACTAATAGATGCTAAGATATGTTTGCTACAGCAATTAAGGCCACTCAAGTAAATTTTCATGATTGTAAGAACAGGAATAATTCTACCCAATGACTCAAATACCTTTACTGAATATGGAAATAAAAACTTAGATAGTTTCATAATAAATACTTAATTTTTGTCTTCTATCCTCTCAGTCTGATAATATTTATCAATTTAAGAAAAAATTATATGCTGTATTTTAACTTATTTTTGTACTTGTTTAAATGTTTAATTTTAGCAGCAATATGTGCGAACACTTGCCTTATTAAAAAAGCTCAAGCATGTGGACATTTTGTGTGTAAGTGTACAGAGAAGTTTGCATCGCCCCATGCAAATGGTGTGAGATACTGATGCATTCTGCCTGCACTATGCAATGCAAGGTGAAATATGGGAAGATAAAAATGTCAGCCTGTTGACAATAATGAGGAATTGGGTAAACCAAACCATGACTGTTGCAGTGCTGAAAATTTTTGAAGGATGAAAAGGCATTGCACTCCATAGAGAGCTTCTAACTGAGAAGGAGGACAGGCTCTTTGTCGAGGTAAATGAGGGGGAAAGGCTCCCAGTCATTTAACTTATATATTTTCCGTTATTTTCTGAAGCCATATGAGTCTGGGGAGGTGAGAAAGACCTGCGGCCTATTTAAGTGTTTGCTGAAGTTCCCAGGAATATTATTTACCAGGTCATGAGCCTAAATCAGATAAACGACCTGCTGTTACAAGCATGAAAATGGCAAAATACAAGACAACTGTCAAGAAAGTGGTAACAGTCGTGGGATACAAACCTTGTTTTTGTGGTTTAGGTCCATGGTAGCACAGAGATTTACCAACATCTGGATGTCTGAATGCAGCCAATAACCAAAGCAGATATCATGTAAGTTTAGGAAATGGAGGAGGAAGTCAACATGAATGCTGCCAAGTAATAAGATGCTTAGGGCAACACTTGATATCTATTTTGATCAGATAAGCTGCACCTTTTGTCCATGGCAAGCCCACATTTCCTGAGGTCTGAGTCCCTCTGTGAGATGTTTGCTCTGTATCTGGGTAGTAGTTAATTTATCTGTTAATCACATTCCTTTCCTTACAGCAGAGATCTGGAGATTTGCTGCTGCTTCCAGCTTTTATGCTGAAAAGGCTCCATGTTTCTAAAACTGAATTGTCTGTTTATGAAGAAAACTATTTACAGATATTCTCTAACTGCAGATAGCCTATTGCAGAGACTAACTTTCTATTTCTTTGCAGACTGTCACTTACAGTATTTCTCTGCCCAGCTGCCACAGTGGTTACTTCTGCAACCCCTCTCCCATCTCTTACTTGAATCTGTTTACACCTCTCTTATGTCTGTTGTCTCTCCTATGACAAAGCTGCTCAGGTATACAGCAGAGGAGCAAAACTTTTACCTTTCTACATATTTAAGGGACTCAACAAAACACCTCAATTTTTCTGGTACTTCACCGTATCCAACAACAACAGTTAAGGTTTTGGAACATACTGGGAAATCAAAGGATGATTAGCAGTGGTAGCTTCCAGCAGGACATGTGCACTTGGCTTTCTGCATCTGAGTAATTGTGGCATGCCAGAGCCAGGTCATGTGGGCAGTAGTGCAGAAAATGGGGAAAGAGAATGATCAGTGTCCATGTGCTAAAAATTTCTGCAGAATGAAAAGAAAAAGACACTGCAGGGCAACATTTACTTCTGTAATAAATTTCCATTTTTTTCAGGATGGATTTTAATACTAAATACAGTAACCATGGTTCATATTTTAGTCATTCTTGTGAGAGTCATTTTATATTAGAATTTTCACTTGGAACACTTAAAAGAACTGTGACTTTAGATACATCTAAAGATTTTGCCAATAAAACTAATTCTCTTAATGGTGTTTGCCAGAACGAGATACTGTCAGAGCATCTTAAATTAGCCTTTCTAGAGGAACTTGTCAGGTCATTGAAAAAGACCTCATTACCTGCTTTTTCAGCAAAGGCATACTAGACTGTGTTTGAACTCTGGCAGACAGGGTGGAAGAGGACAATCTCCAAGGCATTTCTGGTGAGGCTGACTAGAGTGGAGCCAAGGGGCTGTCTTGATTATGATGTCCTGCCTCAAGCACTGGCGTTTCAATAGAAGGAAAAACAGGGCAATCACATAATACCACTTCCTCTTAGTACTCTAACCTCTGACCATTTTAATCTTAGGGGTTTTCCTAAGAGTCTGTGGTGGTTTGCCTGTTTAGTAACCTACAATGGAATTCTTTTTCATGTTTGTTTCCATTCTGTTTGGACTGGTGTATTATGTGTGTTCACAATACCCTAGTCAAAGTGTTTCCTAATTATACCATGTGTTAGAAGAAGAGTTAATAACTTTACCTGTTCTTGAGCCTGAATCTCTTTAGTTAATAATTTAGTTATTCCCAAGTTATTGCTTGAGCAAAAGCAGTGAAACATTCAAATCAGGTTTTCCACTTCATCAAGTGTTTTGTAGTCCTCTTTCCTACTTACTTTACATTGTCTCTTTTCTGAGATGAACAGTCTTTAACTATTTAGCTTCTAAGATTTTAAATTAATTTCTTAGATCACTCTTTATATCCTTATCTTGATCTTTTCCAGTCCTCATAGATCCTATCTATGACAAAGATGCCAGAAATGCACAAAGTAAACAAGGTATGGGTGAACCATGGATTTCTACAATGCTGAGTTGGTGCATGGAATTATGTTTTATTATTCTTAGTGGTTGCTGACAAGCAGTATAATTTTATACACAAGGCTCTGACTGGATTTCCCCATGTGCATTGCTTCACATTTACCAATGCTGAATTTCAAACACATGTATGCTGTTCTGCTCACCTTTGGATATGTAGCATATACCCTAAGTATCACCTTAGAGGAACACCACTCTGGTGGGAATCAGTGTAGACCTCTTGCTATTTTAAACACTTGAACTGGAAAAAGTGACAAAATGTGATCAGTTGACTAGGATGATCTCTGTCCCTCTTAGGTATCATCACAGATGTAGCCAAAGACATTGAATAAAAAATGTAACATAGTCTAGGGAGCATTTATCAAGGCACAGCATCACCAGCTAGTCAAGGGAGGAGGTTGTCCCAATCTGCGATGCACTGGCATGGCCTCAGCTGAAGTTCTGTGTGTGGTTTTGGGCACCACAATATAAGAAAGATATAAAGGTACTAGAGAGCATCCAGATGAGGGCTAAAACATGGTGAAGGGCCTTGAGGGGAAGCCATGTAAGAGCTACTGAGGTCACTTGGTGTGTTCAGCCTGGAGACGAGGAGGCTGAGGGGAGACCTCATTGCAGTTAACTTCTGTGTGAGGGTAAGCAGAGGGGCAGACACTGACCTCTTCTCTGTGGCAACCAGTGACATGATCTGAGGGAATGGCATAGAGCTCTCTCAGGGGAGATTTATGTTGGTTATTAGGAAAAGGTTCTTCACCCAGAGGGTGGCTGGACACTAGAACAGGCTCTCCAGGGAAGTGGTCACAACACCAAGCCGGAGAGAGTTCAAGAAGCATCTGGATGATACTCCCAGGCACCTGGTGTGGTTCCGGGCCTGTCCTATACAGGGCCAGGATCTAGACTCAATGATCCTTGTGGGTCCCTTCCAACTTGATATATTCTATGATTCTATAACTACCGACCCTGTCTGTCCCTGCCTAGTTTCCCCCAGTACCCTGCTCTGGACTGGGGGTGTGATAGGCTCTCATTGCCAGGCCATTTCAGAAATGCATTGAAATTTGAAAACATATGTACTTGGTGCAGCTATTAGGCAAGGAGAAGGATTCAAGTTAGCCAACATCCTATTCAAGTATTGGTAGTTTTAAAGTTTGTGAAGGGTCTATGGCAATATTAAGTTCCAAGANTTGAGCCACTTTTAAAAATAATATGTTCTCCTCCTCTCTAAGAAAAACTCTCCAAGACTTCACAGTATACACCATAAGAGTCAAAAGATTGCTGTTGTTTGGTTCATTTTTATATTCCCTTCTCAAGGAACAATCCCACTGACCCAAATGGGAATTTTGCCTAATCTGAGCTAACTAGAAGCTAGATAGTGAAATGACACAAATATGTACCTAAATGAGGCANTAAAAAAAAAAAAAAAAGAACAGGTATGCTAAGAAAAAATCAATCTTCAAAATGCATGGGAAAAATAAGATACTTAAAATTATATAAAAATCTAAAAAAACCCATAATAACAATGTGAAATGGATCAGTTTTATTTCATAACTTGATTTCCCTGTCCTCCTCTATGTTTGGAAGTTTTTCACACATGGCAAGTGAAAACAAGGGAATGAATCCTAAATCATGTCCTTTAATTTTTTTTTTTTTATTTTTATGATGTTTATTATATATATACAAAAAAAGTTCAAGCACATTAATAGATTAAATTTCTAGACAATAATTAAAAAAAACAACGACCAAAACAAGCAGAAGCATTCTTGTCTTCTCAGTAAAATTACATTAACTACAGAGGCAAACAAGTAAGCACATTGCCCAGGGCCCACATTCCCCAAAGGGAAGATAACATAGACACAAACTTCTCAATAACCTCACAAATTGCAATCTACATTTATGTGTATANATATGTACCTAAATGAGGCATCCTCCCTGTTCCTTTTTAAAATTCAGAAGAGAGATGAAGGGCTCTGATGAGTTGTGTGAGGTTGGAGAGAAGAACATTTTCAGTCAGTTGTGAGCATCTCCTTTCTCCTGCAAAAGAAGCAATTCAGTATTTTTCAAAATACAACAGTTGAGGTTCAAAGTGCAAGGTTTCTCCTTTATGTGATGTCAGTTGCAGTTCAGGCACCTTCAGAACATTTTAGGAGGGACTATACACTCAAGGATCAGGTTCAAGATAAAACAGAGCAAAAGTCTGCACTAGAGGTAGGAGAAGTAATGGTTTTCATTGTAAAAATATTTGCATGTTATTAAAAAAAAAAAAAAAGAAAAGAAAGAAAAGAGAAAGATTTCAGTATAACCTCCAAAGAAGTTTCTGCCACAGCAAAAACCCTGAAAGCAATTAAACAATTTTGGCAGTGAGAAAGCTGGAATTCTGTGAAAGTGGATGGTGCAGGGTATCTTCCAGGCAGATTGATGGGAAGGTTTCGGCTTAACTATCACTAAAGTTGGCCTTGTAGGCTGAAAATATTAAGATCAATTAAAACTAACACTTGAAATGCCACCCACACAACATTGAATGTTCCATTGGCTTGTACTAGGTCTAGTAAAGTAGTACTAGGTCCACTCATGTTTATTCTTCTTCAGAAACTGATGATACTTTAGAAGAAGGTAGGACATGCAAATACATCACAGTGCATTTTGTGGCTTTCCAACATCTATTGTGAAGATATTCATGGTGATTATTCGTGGAAAATTGTGTTTTAATCATGTCATACCCCCCCCAAAAATGATGGATTTTAAGGACCTTGACTGTTGTATATTACTTAGGCACAGAAGCTCAGGAATCACTATAGTATGTGGTGTCAGGACCAGCTGTCCACCGTGCTGAAGACAGTCTCCTATTCAGCATTGGATGGAGTTGCTGTGCAGCAAAAGGATAATGTGTAGCTTTGTCTCATTTGTGAGAGGAAACTTGTCTAGCACTCTCAGATGTATTTTTGGCTCTCCACTATCAATGAGGGCCAAAGGCAGGTAAAAATCTGTAAATACCACAGGAAAAACTTTGCCTTTGCCCTTCCCCAGTGTAGCAGTTGTCTTTCCAAGCACACAGGCAGTTGTTGAGGTGTGAGAAAATTAAAACTAAAACATGGTATGGTACATGCAAACAAGCTGGAGAAGGATATTTCAGAGAAGTGTTCCAAACACAGGACTGGACAATCCACCTTCCATAATCTATTATCAAGTATTTGGTAGAGCTCCCATTCTCATGCCTTACTTTCATTTTTCCATTCTTTCTGTTTGTCTGCCTGAAAGAAGTCTGTTTCTGACATCTGTCTGTAGGGATGGTTTTTCAGCTGGTTTCTGCTGGCACAGAATCACTTTCCAGTCTGTGGTTGAATTCTTATTTATCCAGCTGAAAATCTGGTTTATAATCCACACCATCACTGTAAGGAAGATACTTGCCCATGCACTATATAAAGCTAAATTCTCTGCTGAGAGGGATAGTTCTTCTACATATAGCCTAAAGCCAATTGGTGAAAATTACTTGTTGATACCAACCAAATACAAGCAGCATTGGTACTGTAATAGGTTAATGTGAAAAAATGTGGAGGGTTTTTTTCTTTTTTTTTTTTTTTAAAAAAAACCTGGTCCCCACAGTCCTGAGAAATTAATAACTTCAAGAAATTAAAATATAATTCACTCAGCAGCTGAAGTAGTTGCTAACATTCTTAGTTCTAGCTTTCTTTTCCTTGCATGAGATATTTTGCTGTATAAAATTAAAATAAATAATATGAGTCAACCTAACCTTTTCAAAGGTCAGTGTAATTTGTTTCTGGTAGACTGTTGGGTGAGTGTTGTGGTGAATTCACAGTGGCTGTGCATTATGAATTAATGATAAAATGACATGCTACTTTTATTCATTCTTTTACAGAAATACAAGACAGAAAACAATTTCTTTATAATAAAAAACACCACCATAAAACAGAAAAACAAACCCAGAGCCGAGCATGTTGCTCAGAAAAACAACTCCCTTGCCCCAAACCCAGCTTCAGTGTATGCTCTAATTCATGTACAGTAATATTTCACATTCATTGAGAATCACAAGTCTTTGGTTAAACACTATCATACAACCTGAAAGTAACCTCTGTTCCAAACATATCCCTTGGTCTCATGCAGCAGAACTATTTCCACTAATTATTAAAGTTGGGTTTACTTCAGTGCCTACTTGAATGAGCTTGATTCCTTTAGGGCTTCCATTTCTTACCAGAAAATACTGAAGTAGGATGTGCAGTGTAAGTACAGCTTGAGTTCTGTCACAAAAGCCAGGTATTTTGAAAGTAGCCATTCAAAGGAAATGTCTTCTGTGTCTACTAATGAATCTCACAGGTTTCTTTCTTCTGGGGATGTCTAAAGCTAAAAAACACTTTCCTGCCTTTGCAAATAGACCTTTACGCCTTCTAACCCGTCCATAGGTCCACTTGACATTGATCTGGCTGACATGGTCCTGCCAGAGAATAAACTTTCCCTTCTGTTTTCTAAGCTGTCGCTGAGCAGTACCTTAGGGCGAAACAATTGCATGAATTTCTGGTAAAATTCTTTGGATGCAAAATAATAAATGAAGGGATCTATGCAGTTGTTTAAGCAACTGAGGCACAAGGTGAGTTTGTAGGCAGGGTACAAACTACTGCCGTAAAATAAGCGGATGATCATATGTCCAAGTAGGATAAAGTTATTGGGGGCAAAGCAAGTGATGAATACCAGAAGGACAATTATTGCCAGGTATATGGATCTAGTCTTCTGCCTATTACCATATCTGTTCGATGTCTGAATTAGCTTCCGAATTATGCCAATGTAGCATCCAACTGTTACAACAAAAGGAATCAGGAAGAGCACGACAAATAGGGTGAGGAGAAAAGCTACCCAGGCTACAAAGTTGGGCAGCATATCCCATTTAAGGATGTCAAAACAGGTTACAATCCCCAGTTCTTTCACTTCATAGGTCAGATCTGTGCTTTCTAGTGGGTAAAAGGCCAGCAGCAAGAAAATCCACATAGCCAGGCAGGCAGCCAAGGCATATCTTTTTCTTCTCCACTTGATCAAGTTCATGGGGTATACCACACCCATGTACCGCTCAATGCTGATAAAGGTCATGGTCAGTATGGAAGAATACATGTTGGAGTAGAACATCACGGTCACAAGGCTGCAAAGAGCCTTGCCAAAGGTCCAGTGATTGCTTTGGAAGTGATAGATAATCTGGAAGGGAAAGCAGCTGGCCAGCATGAGATCGGTGATACTTAGGTTGATCATGAAGATAACAGAAGGTGTTTTGGGTTTGATGTGACAGCAGAGCACCCAAAGAGAGAACAAGTTGCCAGGGATGCTGATCAAAGCCACCACTGTATACACAATTGGGAGGGTGATGGAAACAGTTTTATTCTGAAGCATTGCCAGCGTCAAAGCATCCAGGTGGGATCCGTTTTTAACCATTATTCACAAGGGGGTTGTTGATCCCTGTAAGTCAGCTGAATCATATCATGAACTTGTCTTGGCTTCAAAACCTAAAGGAGAAATATCAAGTGAGAGAAGCAATACATCAAAACAGAAATTAAGAACATAATCCCTCTATCAATGAACTAAGTATTTTGTCAGATTTTCTCTGAATACACTGAATCCATTAAGAGTCTCTCCTTGTTCCAAATCATGGTAATGTTTTATCAGTCTCACTTCTTCTTATCTTGGAACAGCTACTTTTTTCCCTGACCAATGGCTTTTAGAACCATAGGCTCTTAGAATCTTTAAGGCTGGAAAAGACCTCCAGATCATAAAGTCCAACATTTGACCAAACACCACCATGTCAATTAAATCATAGAACTAAGTGCCAATTTCAGTCATTTTGTGAGCACTTCCAGGGATAGTGACTCCACCACCTCTCTGGGAAGCCTATTCCAATGCTTGACCATGGTTTCAGTGAAGAAATTCTTCCTGATGTCCAATCTGAACCTCATCTGGTGCAACTTCAGGTCATTTCCTCTTATCCTCTCACTTGTTACTTGGGAGAAGAGACTGAACTCCATCTCCTTTCAGGTAGTTGTAGAGAGTGACAAGGTCTGCTCTGAGCCTCGTTTTCTCCAGACTCAACAACCCCAGCTCCCTCAGTCACTCCTTGTAAGACTTGTGCTCCAGACCATTCATCAGCTTTGTGGCCCTTCTCTGGACAAACTCCAGCACCTCAGTATCCTTCTTGTAGTGAGGGATCCAAAACTGAACAGGGTAGTCAAGGTGCAGCCTTAACAGTGCTGAGTACAGGCGGACCATCACTACCCTGGTCCTGCTGGCCACACCATTGCTGATACAGGCCAGGATGCCATTGGCCTTCTTGGCCACCTGGGCACACTGCTGGCTCATGTTCAGCCAGCTGTTTACCAGCGCCCCCAAGTCCTTCTCTGCTGGGCTGCTTTCCAGCCACTCTGCCCCAAACCTCTAGTGCTGCAAGTGGTTGTTGTGACCCAAGTGCAAGACTTGGCACTTCACCTTATTGAAGCTCATACCATTGCCTTGGTCCATCAATCCCACCTGTCCAGATGCCTTTGCAGTCTATTTGTTATCACACCTCTTATGTTGCTGTAACATAAAGAAAATCACCTATCACAAATTGAAATTAAATTGCTGTCTGCATAAGAACAATAGACCATAGATTCTCCATGAGCTAAGTCCAGCCTATCTACTCTAGATGGCACGACTTTGATTTTTGTAGTACACAATATTTTCTGACTTTTTTCCCCTCAACTAAACAGTAATCAATTCCAAGTAAGTGCAAGACTTTATTTTTTTTTTTTCTTTGTTTTTCAGCTTAGGAAAAGGAGAACTGTGGGAAGAAGGCTGCAGGTGAAAATCAGAAGGAAGTGAGAAATCATATTCACATCCTAACAGAAGTCATAACAGTGCAGAAATTATAGGGTAAAATGCATTGCTACTCCCCTTGGATGGAATGTGGTTGGCAGCTCCAAGATGATTCCCCATACCACAGTAAGCACCTGCTAAGGGGGATGGAATGGGTGGTGGAGTGGAGTGAAGATGCCATGTCCAGGCTCTGTAGAAATCTTTGCAGGGAGTTGAACTTGGTGGTATTTTGCAGATGATAAAATGCATAGCACCCATCAGCCAAGGGAGATGGGAGATGATGTCCTACTGCTGCTCAGCCACCAACTGTGGCAAGATCTCTCCCCTCAGATGAACTTGGCTCATTAAAGCCTAACTGAAATATTAACACACACCTCCACCCCAAAGTTACCCACCTCCAAGGTACAACCACCCCCACTGGGCATGCACTCTATAATTTTTTTGACTGTATCTTTGAAAGCGAAGCGAGAGAATTTTGCACCAATCATCAACAAAGGTATTTACAACTAAAGTCACTCAAGCTCCACCTAAATATAAAAAAATAGTATAAAAGTATGTCGAGAATGGGGGAAAAGTTAGGGAAGACTCCATTGTAACTGCTTGGATCAGTAAATGGGCTGAATCTGTCTTCTCCCTGTAGGGATGTCTGTTGGGTAAGACCCATATGTTACATGCACTGAATACTTTTGTTGGGGATTAGAGCTTGCTTGTATATTGCTTTAAATATGTTTTTGTAGTCAGACACTATCACCAGCAATCCTCAAACCTTAACCTGTCCCAATTTTATGCTAATAAATAGTGTTATTCTGTGAACTGTTAGTGTGAGTCCTTCACAGGCGCTAGCAGTTGCCAGCAGTGTGTAACACACTTGAATAAAGTGAATAGTGCTGTTGCAGTGTGTCCCTGAGTAAGTCAAGGACCAGCCTCTGATGCAGCATGACTGATCAGTGAAGGGTTCCCATAACAGGACATTTGTGTCAGTGAACAAACAATATCAGAAATGGAAAAAGTCTTGTGAGAAATGGGCTGGTGAAGAAGGAAAAAAAGCTAACCCAAATACCTTAAAAACTGAAGCTGTTACTATTGTTTAAATGGAGTTTCTGTGTTTTTTTCCCTGAGTCACTGCTTCTTCTTCCCAAAACCCCTTGAGAAAGTCCTTATCTCCCGCCCAGATCGAAAGAAGGTGGCCTTGATAAAAGTATGTTTAAGTTTTCTACTGGCCCTTAGTTAACCCTTTCCCTATTGGCTGTTATCCCTAGCTTCTTATTGGACCTGTTAGGATTCTTTAAAAGATTATAAATACCTCTGCCCATCTAATAAACTCTCTCTCTGCTTCCTCTCTGGTGGTCTCTGCATGTCTCTCTGTGGGGCTCGGGGGCCACGTGAAGGGGGACAATGGAGGAGCAAATCCCTACTATGTAAAGGAGGGCAGAAATCCCAATACTGGGACGTGATCACTCCCTTTAATCAACTTATCGCAGACACTGACAGACCGGTTGGGCACAAGGATCTCTGCTTTCCTGGGGAACTGACAGACAAATCAAACACTAAGGGTCAAGAAAATCTCCCCACACTAAGGGTCAAGGGAATCTCCCCTTTTCATATGACAAGAAGATGCAATCAATTATTTTCGGTATATTTTTAATATAAACATAATATAAAGAAAAAAACATGAGAACGAGGGACAGATTGCTGTTGCTTGGACTAGTTTACAGGCTGAGGGGACCAGGCTAAAGAAGGAACAAGCTCTCTTCTAATAAATAGAAAAGCTATTGACTTTCAGTTTCTGCAAGATGCAAGTTATTTAAAAATGTTGAGTTTGCAGCTGTCTTATTTGCACCACCTGTAATTCTGCAAAATTAGTTTCAGTTGTGCAGCCTGCAAAGCAAACCCATGCTTTCACTGTCTGACTTATTTCTTGGTAGACATAATAGCTTATGCTTTAGCTTATTTATTTTAAGCAGTGTAGTAGCATTCAGCAGCTGTGGGCAAAACCCACGCCTCAATGTGCTACATGTGTGCCTACTTTCATGAAGCTGCAAGTACAGGGATTCAGTTTCACAAAAGTACAGGATTGATAATGTGAAGAAATGTGAATGAATGTCCAGAAAGGTGGAGGAGAGATCTAGAGTAAATTTTGTGAAGAGTAACAATAGGGGCCTGAAGAGGTGCCAGGCCAAATCAGCTGGCAACTGTGGACACATCTATAATGTTTGAGAACAGGCAGAGAGGGGGTTCAGGCCCACACTCCTGCTTGTGAAACCTGATCACCTACACCATTTAATCCAAGTACCTGATTGCAAGACATACCTGCTGTAGGAGGTTAGATTAAAAAAAACATAGGTGCCAGTTAGATGGTGCCACTTAACCTTGGATCTAGTTAAAAATTGTATGTGGTTTTAAGTCATGAGCAGTGCAACTGGTCAGTCCCTCAAAGAGGTCAGCCCTCCGTGCCAGCCAAGTCTATATCTGGAAATAACTATTCCGATAAAATGCGCTTTTTTTGACAGAGGTTCTTGCTGAATAAATTTCTAGATGTTTCACAAAAGAATTGTTGATGGTTCCTGAGAAGTCTCTGCTGAAGGCTGTAGTGCAGTAGAGAGATACTTAACTCAAAACCACCTGAGCACAGATTCTGAAAATCACAGCTACAGCAGCAAGTAGCTCAATGGGAGCCTATTTGGGTTCTTTCTTTATCTGATCAATTTGACATAGGGCTTCAAATGTCAGCTAAAAACCTTCAGAAGTGGTGAGAGTCAGTATCAAGCAAGTGATAGTAACTGATGTTGCCAGTCGTCTAGGAGCTTCTAGATGAGCAATTGGAAGCCTAGGAAAAGGAGCATGAAAATAGGATTGCAAAGAAGTCAGAGAGATGTACTACTAATATATCATGCACATGACACAAAACCAACTTGTTCCAAGTAATGAGGTGATCATCCGATGCTCACAACTGCAAAAAGCCCTTTGAGCCAAATCCATTGCAAATGAAATTCGGTTCTTGTCAGGAGAATTATATCAAGAATTAAACTAATGCTTTGTTTTCCAGAATTTGAGAAAGCACTAGCTGTCACATAACTCTTAGAAAAAAAGACTTAATGCTTTCTATTTTAACTTGTCTCTCGGTGAGTTAGTTATTTATTTATTCATGAACTCTATTGCCTAAAAAAATCCTTCTCGAGTGGCACCTCTTTGGGCATAAAAACCCTAAACTTCTTGAAAGAAAGAGCTTTTTAAAATCTATATCAGACTATCTAAAAAGCTTTGTTAGTAGGCCTTTGCAAGTAAAAGATATTTGCTATCACAGGCCCTTAGATACTATTCCTATAGAAATTGTAGGTACTTGCGGAGGTAGGAGTATAGGTGAAAATTTCCATTAAATCTGTCTCACTGGTAATAAAGCTATTGAATACGTCTTACATTTTTTTTCGTATTAGGCCTAATCACAAATGTGTTTTCTTCCATACTTGCTTTTTCTGAGTACATCTTAATAAAAAGCAGATAAAAATGCACACATAGATGTTGACACAAAACAGTGCCTGCATTCATGTCCTGACTAAAGACAATTTTATGGACTTGTGAAATGCTACTGTTGGTAAAACATAGGTACCTCCAAATGTAGGCACCTCTTGAATTGGAGTTAAAAGACACAAGACTTTGTGGTTAGGTGCCTACAACAGCTCTTCAAAACAGGTAGGTACCCTTGGCATGGTCTTCACTAATAAAGATGCCCATAATAAGTAGCAACAGAGGAATGATGTGACGATTCCTTTAGAGCCTTCTGCAGAGGAGAAGAGCACACAAGACTGATGTTGCAAGTCATTCTTGAGGGCAAATGGCCTCCTGAGGAAATGTGGGGTACAGAAAATCCTCCTTCCAACTTTGTCTTTCCTTTTGCTATATTCTCTTGGGCTCTAATCCTGAATTCCTTGTTCAGGAAGGTCTGGGCTAGAAGAAATTCCTGATCTGATTCACCCTTACCTATGATGATTTGCTTTTTAAATGCCCAGGTGTGCTGGTTTTGGTTGGCAGAAAGTTAATTTTATTCACAGTGACTAGTGTGGGACTATGTTTTGGATTTCTGGTGAACATAAGGTTGATAATATAGAGATGTTTTTGTTATTGCTGGGCAGGGCTTACACAGAGCCAAGGCCTTTTCTGCTTTTTGTACTGCCACACTGGCAAGGGGGCTGAAGTTGCATTGGAGGTTGTGAAGAGTCATAGCTGGCACAGGTGACCCAAACTGACCAAAGGGATATCCCAAACCATATGACATCATGCTCAGTGTATAAAGTGAGGGGAAAAGGGAGGAAGCGGTTGACATTTGGAGTGGTGGTATTTGTCTCCCCAAGTCACCATTACTGCTCTCCTGGAAATGTTTGAACGCCTTCCTGTCCATGGGAAGCAGTGAATTAATTCCTTAGTTTACTTTGCTTGTATGCATAACTTTTGATTTCCCTGTTAAACTGTCTTTATCTCAACCCATGAGTTTTCTCACTTTTACCCTTCTGATTCTCTCCCCAGTCCTGCTGGTGGGGGAGTGACTGAGCCGCTGTGTGTGTGGCTCTGTTGCTGGTTGGGCTTAACCCACGATAGCAGATAAAGCTTCTGGAACCACAATGTACCATTTCCATGTACTTTACCTCTCCCATTATTGTGTCTCTTAGGGTTTGGTTAATACTGTATTTACATTTTGTTCAGGGTAACTTTGTCTTTCCCTCACTGCAATCACAGTCTGTCTGTCTCCTGTGGTTCAATTTGAAAATGTCCTAAGACAGAAAAGAATATCACTTTAGAGGTTTAGAGTTCCCTGGTATTTTATGAGTTGTTGCCTTTCAGTTTCAGGTTTCTAACACAATTCGAATCAATTAAGCTTGCATGGATTTTCTGCAAAAGCAATTTTGCTACAGGATAATTTTAAAGTATCTACCCTCAGCTAAAGTTTCATATGAATAATATGTAAAAATATAGTTCTGTTACATAAATATCTGTGTTAGGAATACATGGGTTTGCTTTTATTTGTTGGGAGAGCTGTATTTAAACTACAACAGACAAATAATAGAATCATAGAATCATAATCAACTGGGTTGGAAGAAACCTCTGAGATCATCAAGTCCAACCCTTGATCCAACACCTCTGTGATTACTAGATCATGGCACTAAGTTCCATGTCCAGTCTCAGCTTAATACCCTCCAGGGATGGTGAATCTACCACCTCTCTGGGCAGCCCATTCCAATATCTGATTACTCTCTCTTTAAAGAATTTCTTTCTAATATCCAACCTAAATTTCCCCTGGCAGAGCTTAAGCCCGTGCCCTCTTGTCCTACTCCTGATTGCCTGGGAGAAGAGACCAACCGTCACCTGGCTACAACCTCCTTTTGGGTAGCTGTAGAGAGTGATGAGGTATCCTCTGAGTCTTCTCTTCTCCAGGCTAAATGAGCCCAGCTCCCTCAGCCTCTCCCCATAGGACTTGTACTCCAGTCCCTTCACCAACTTCGTTGCTCTTCTCTGGCCTCACTCCAGCACCTCAATATCTTTCCTGAACTGAGGGGCTCAGAACTGGACACAATGAACATACAGGTAGACTGAAAAAAAACCTCAAAAAAGAATCTTCAAGTGACATCATCCAGTCTTATTGAGAGTTACATTAGTGTTTAAGCTTCTGACACAGAAAGAGGAATCTTAAGATTTTTCTGCTTGCTTCATTTCTGAAATGTTTAGCCGATGGATGTATTTTAGTTTCATATTAGGTACTAAGCACCTACTGTCTCTGGAGTAACATGCACTAAATCCATGTAGGATTTTTTTGCTATCCTTTTTACTCACTGTCATGGCACTCTGCACAGAGAACTCACTTGGAAATTCAGTAGCATCAGGTTTTCAACCAAGTTGTAACTGTAAGCAAAGGTGACAGCTGCTTAGTGCTTTTATGACATGAATAGTGATTCCTTTCCCTTTAAGTGACAAAAGATGGCAAATAAAACATTAAAGGGGGTACTGAAAATCAAACAGTAAAGAATTGCAAGTGAGCTGTGTTATTTTTTGCTATGGAAGAGTAACAATAGAGATGTATCTACTTTCGTTTTAGAGAACTACTAAATAAAACTGGTGTGTTTTCTCTCTTACATCTATTATCTTCCTGTTTTCAATGTCAAGTGCACCTGTGAAAAAGACTGAAAAGCCCATGAGCCAAATTAAAACTAGAGTTGTCAATTTATGAAAAGTTTTGTGATTTGTTTTGTGATGGAAAAATAAAACGCAAAATATGTCATGCAGCACAAAACCTTTCAAAACTTATTCTGTTTCATAATTTTTGGTTTACTATCTGTCAAAACACTATTGCATAGGGAAAAAAAGGCCTTATTCCATAAATTCTATGATATTGTTACATTTCCGGAAAGACACCCTTCTAGGTGAAGAGTACAGGATGACATGTTTCAGATTACAGGAAAAACAAACTGAAATGAAATTTCAATTCAATTGAAAACAGGTTCAGAATGAAGCAAAGTGAAAGCACTTAGAAAATCCTATTAATATTTTTTAATTAATGCATGTGTGGGGAAGAATGTATTTGATTTTTTCCTCATAAAGCCTCTTTTTAGATTTTTTAAAATTTATGTTATTTCTCATTTACTTTGTTTAATACTACTACAAAGCAGTAACAAGGGTTAAAGGGTTAGGATAGTTTATGACAACGTAACTGTAGTTAAAACTGGTTAAAACTTAGGGATTCTCAGTTTGCACTGTTCCTGCTAGGTAATCAATCCTTCCTGGACTGTCTTATTAACTAGTGAGATGAAAGAATATTAGACAAGCGCAGAAAACAGATGCTTAATTTCTATTGTAGACTGAATATGAGGAGAAGAAGGAATCAGGAAGGCAAGGAACCAGGTCATCTTGAGCTGTGGGAAAAGAGAAAGACGATTTGATACTTAGATAGAATAAGGGGTTTTAATTTGAGGAACAGGAAGAAAAACACCCTTCTATAACACATCTCAGTTATTCTTCTTTTTAGAGAAACACTTCTGCAAATGTTCAAGGTCACCAAACTGAGGAATGTAAATGAGTTAATCTCTGGTTGTGTGTTTCTTAAACAGAACATGGGCCATACCGAAAGAGACTGCAGGTTTTGTCTTGACGATTCTTTCTCATCCTTGCAATAACATTTCATGCAAATTTTATCTTGTAGGTTTACATCTCTAAATCTCTAAAAGCCACGAGGTTTGTTAACGCAGTCAAGATGTGAACCTAAGTCTTCTAAGAAACTTCATTGTATTTGGGCTTCCCTGTCTGTTTAGCTGATTTTTCTCCTGTTGTTTTGTTCTGAGTAACATTATTGCAAAGATCAGAAACTGTTGCACGGTCTGTAATTATGTTGTCACAAAGGCATTATTTGATGCTGAGCTTTACCCTATCTTATTTTTAAAACATTTGGAAATTTTGGAAATAAGGCTTCTGTGCACTTGTGTGTGCAAGTATTTCTGAGAAGCAAAATGAATCTGAAAATATTTAACTAGCTACAATATTCCTGACCTTCTATTCCATTTAGAAAAATAAAAATATTCTCTATTTCTTAATTTTCACCAAAGATTATTTAGATAAACGATGTAAGAAAACCATATGTATGCCCTCACTGCAAAAGATAGCATATTTTTTTACAGTGAAAGAGTTAAATTACAACCACTATATTAATCAAAAACTCTAGTGGAGACAAACTTCAGTCTTTATCTTAGTATACCAAGTCAAAGTAAACCCTATGGTGGTTATAGCTCTGTTCTCAAACAGTCAGGACAAGGTAAAACAAGAGTGTCCTCTCTCCACAAGGATTTCACATTGAGAGGTAAAAAACCCTCCATTTTTTTTGGCAAGAAAATATGGAGGCATTGCCAGCTTTCATGTAGTGGAGGGGTACATGGTACATGCCTCCACCTGTTGGAGCTTGTTTGCTGTATCAATCTAGACAAAAACAACTTTAGTCAAAAGTGAAGAAAAATAATCCTAACACTTCTGCCGACTGTGCTTCTGTTCTCCAGCTTGAGAGAGTGCAAGTCGACAGTTTCCAAGATTGAATCAAAAAAGTCTTATTAAATGTGAAGTCTAAATATATAGATGAGAGGCAAAAAAAACTCCAGAACTCAATAATGTACCGAATCCTCAGAATTAGCTAAGTAGTAAAATTAACTTACATAGCTACCTTTAAATTTCTTGTGTCTGTCCTGGACTGTGCAGTTTTGCTGATAGTTGAATTTTAGTTCACTTGAACCTTCACCTTTTCTAACCATAAAGCAGCAAATCAGGATTCTCTGCACTCTAATTTAGATAAGATTTGCATAAACACACTGCTGTCATCTGTGTTAATAAGCCAGTTCAGAGTGAAACTTGTCAATGTGGTCTTTAAAAAGTTCATTTCTGCAGTAGTCAGGTTTTTGAAAATAGTGAGTCTGTGGGCCAGTATTGACATAAACCTCTCCGTGTCTGAAGTGCGGTTTTACAATTCAAGTGCTAGTTACATTACAAAATGAAGCAGTTTGCACTTTTCTTTATCAGTGCCCAAGACAGCTTTTAAAAATTCTGTGAGCAAAATCTTAGGTCAATTGAAACCAAACTTACATAACTCCACTGGTAGATTTTCTAAGCTGGTTTAAATGTCAGAGTAAGCATCCTAAACTGGATTTAAAGAGGTTCTAATTTATGGGCTGATAGCTAAAATATTACATATCTGTTGGTCTTTCCTACCTACACAGATTTTGTAAGCTTAATTTCTTTCAAGACAAAAGTTTTAGAAAGGATTAGCAAAGCTAAGGCAACATAGGAGTTCAACATAGGAGCTCACGAATTCAGTCTATAGGACTTGCTGCCCTCTGTGATCAATTCTCATGTACACACTCTCATTTCCCAGTGGCACAACATAGCTTCTGTCTGGATGCAACAATGCTGTCTTGCTCATATCGTGGAGGAAGGGCGTTCATGCAAGCACTTCCTGAAGTATTACAGATGCCTGGCAGGGAACCTTCACTTCAGTGAACCACAGTTTTTGTCAGATGGCACATGGTCAAGGACAACCAGCTTGCAAAACTCCTTTTAACTACTCTGGCAGACATCCTGTGTGGTGTGAAGTTGTCCTGTGCCAGAGGGCCCTCCTGCAGGTACCTTGCCCCTGAGTTACAGCAAGATGGTGCAGATTTATGTTTTATAGAACTTTGACCACAGAAATTGACAGATCAAGTTCAACTTTAAATAACACATGAACTGATTTCCTTAGTCACTTTAAATTTTGAAATATTGTATATGTCCAGGATTGACAGACAATGGCTTCTGGTCAGCACTTCCTTCCCATTACAGTAATTGCCTCACATAGCTGTTGTGAAAGTCAGAGGAAAATGTGTGGTTGATCGTTTCTCTTCTGACCTCAAATTCCAGGAAAAGAAGTTGAGTTTAGTGGCACAAGGTGTTTGTAGTGGACTATATGACAGATCGCTAAGAGAGAATTGTCAGTCTTCAGAAAACTTGGTGGTCTTACCTTGAATCTGTATCGTCCAATAGCCATTTTACAGAAAACAAATACATACAAATACACACATGTATAAGCATATGTGGATATATATATATTCTATTTGAAATCTGTACTTCCTACCTTTTAATCTCTGTTTTCTGTGAAACTCTTTCTTGAATGTCTCCTCGCCTGTTCAGTCCACAAAGAAATTGAGGTAGATCTGTATGTGTGCTTTTAAGATTATCTTCAGAGATTAAAAGAAAAAAAAAATGGACAAAGCAAAAAATACCTCAGACGTTGCTTTTTCTCATAATTGCACTAAGGCTTTGATGGTCTGTAGCTGTTGTTTGATTTAGCATATGATAGAGTCCATAAACAGGACAGGCCACCAAGTTTTGCAGGTGTAGTTGAAAGGATAATTTGGCATGGTATTTTGGAAATGTTTTAAGCACAGGATGTAGGGTAATTCTAATTTCTGTATAATGTGCTGTGGCCAAAAACTGGAAACAGTATTGTTAGGAGTGTATCAAACAACTCGATTGAGCACATAATCTGTCTTCATGTAAGCTCCTTCCACTACTTTCACTAGTAGGCCTCAGTATGTTCAAAATCTTCTTCTACCTCCTTAATAAATAGATGTCCCAAAAAGCCTGTGCTTGATCCATAACAACTGGTGACTTGTAAATACAGGATGAGCTACTGTTCCTCTTGTCATGCAAGATCTATATGAATATGCAAAGCTTTTTCCACAGTAGTAGTACTAATTATCAGGATTTACATATATCTGGCACCTTTCCTGCCTAGTCTTTTCTACAGCTATGGGTTTATCATCCACAGAAATCTAAGTGTCTATTTTAGGATGTGTTGGAATGTGTGGATACCACTGACAGATACGCCACTAGGCAGATCTCCAGTGGTTGTAACATTCTCTTACGTAGTCACTTCCACAGTAAATGCAGGTGTTTGAAGCTGATTCCAGCCCATTTTAAACATCCTGTTGATTCAGATCCTGGTTTCCTGGAGGGCCATAATTGCCTGGATTCTATCAAAATCTGAACTAGTCCACTAAAACATATCACATTCAGACCACTCAGCTGCTACTTGAAAATGACTAGGTCAGCTTCTGTGTGAAAATGAATTGGCACAGTTTAGGACCAAATGCATTGTTTTGCCTGTACCCATCTTCTTCCACCTGCGTGTCAAAACCTACAGTCTCTTTTATGTGATCATAAAATTGTTTGTGTAGCAAGGATTCTCACATCAGCACAAATGAAAACAGTCCTGCATGAAAAATATGAGAATGGGGGCTCTGTAGGAGCTAAACTGATGTGCACTTGGCAGCTTGAAGCTGAACAAGTACTGTATCTAGAGCCCAGCCCTGGGGAACAGCCCTAGCTACAGGCCTCCAACCAGACTCTGCTCTAAGGTGATTTTGATGACTGGTACAGTTGTGCTTTCTTAAGATATGAATAACAATAGAGCAGTAGGAGACAGTTCTTTAGAGACAAAATTTGGGTTGTTATGAGCACTAGAGTTCTCTAAGTGACGTGATCTGAAATATTACCCCATTCTTGCAGTTTTAGTGTGTAACTTGAAATAGATGCATAGGAAAATGACATAAATGTACTTAAGAATAAAGGAAATTTTGGTGCAGGTGGCACCTCTTCAGGAAAATATGGTGTGACCTAAATGAAAACATGCACCGCTTCTGGTAATAAAAATTAAGGTTATAGTTTTAAAACTAAAATGTACCGAGACCTTACTGGCACAGGAAAGCATACAGTGCAGGATAACATTTATTTAGTAGTGAGAATGTTATTAAATCTTCTACAGGGCTAGAAAAAAGGACAGGAAAAGGTATTAATAAAATCCAGGAAGGTACAGACAAACAGCATGTATGTGTGAAGTGTATGAAGCACATCATGCTAAACAGCCAAAAAAAAGCCCAGGTACATAAAAACCCAGTTACGTAAAAAGAGTAAAAATGCTGAGGCTGATTGCCCTGGTTTTCAGCTGGGAATCTGACCTAGTTTAGGTACCTGAGAAGTCTGATGAAAGAAAGTGACTGCTAAGAATGGTATGACCAGGGCATACACTGATACAGCCCTGCCAAAACAGACCATGCCACTGGAGGACTGTATTGTTGCGTTACATGAAGCTTTGTGTCACATCCAGTAAACAATTCAGCTGCATCAACACATGAAACATAATTTCCATGGGCTGAGGCCTGTGACTGGAGGACTGCATCATCAATCACATAACAAGGATGGTAAATGTGGCAGTGATGTGCTTGGGATAGAAAAATCTACTGTGAGAGCAAATGACAGAAATAACAAAACCCTTCAAGTACCCCTAACCGAACTGGGAAAATGCACTGTGGTGTTATGTATGTGATCAGGCATCACAAATGTGATTCCTTGTGGAAGCTAAGCTTTTGAGATCCAGTGGGGAGCTTCTTGAAAGGTGAATATTAGCAGCTCTTGACTCAGATCTTTTGTCATCCTGAGTCTCTACAGTGGCACGAGCACTGACCTGGGATCTCCTGCTTCTCCATCGGGATAGGAAAGAGCTTTGGCCTGTAGACTATTGCAAATAAATTTCTGCAACTTCAGCTGCTTAGCTGAAAAAGACCCTGAACCATTCTTGGGAACTAGTGGGGAGAAATCAGGCAGCATAAACCAAATCTGCACCAGGGAGCCTTTCTGTGAGATAACAGTGCAGAGAAACCTGTTCCAGTGATCAAAGACTTTCTGTGAAGCTGATTAATCTATTAGCATCAATATAACATTAAAATACAACTTGTTGGCCCCAAGTAAATGCATAATACATGAAAATATCTGATGAGAAATGATACTTGGCAGAAAATGGCAAGCTTCAATACTGGGCTATCCTGATGGCTTCCCTATTGAAAGGTTTTGGTTCCCTTTTTCACTCCCTTGTAGTGCCATAGGTCTCAAAAGAGAAATGCTGCTGGGAGCTCCACTGGCAGGCATTTGATGCTTTGGTAGAGGCTGAAACGTGGTTGCAGCCACCACAGCAGCCACCTTCTCTTCTGAAACCCCAAGGATGCCCTCAGCTTCGTGGGAGTAGGGATGGGATGGTGCTTTTAAAAATGCAACCTGCTCCCCTGCCCGCTGTGAAGGAAGATCACCAACTACTTTCTCACTTCTCTTTCTGAAAATAGCAGAGGTTATTTAGTTTTTGCTATTACTTAGTTCCCAGCTCTGTTTTGGTACTCATTCTTGTGCTTGCTCTTGGGGAAGTTCAGGGGCTCAGGGCCATCTTGGGTTGTTCCCACAAAGCTGCCAAGACTATGCTCTCCCCAGCCCTGCTGAAATCACCTGGAACCTGGGCACACTTTCTTCACGTGCACGTGGTGGCCAGCCAGCATCTCCAGGGGGCATCAACTTGGCCTTGGAGAGGCCTGCTTGGGCATGTGAGATAGAGTCACCTGTGCCTGTGACAGTCACTGAGCATTTACAGCTCACAGGGGTTGGAATGTGGTTTGGCAAGCAAATGATGGAAAAGGCCAATGTTCTGAAACTCATCCAGGGATCTGAGGGAACCAAGCCTGAGTCCTTTTTATTTTAATA
Organism: Grallaria varia; assembly: GCA_013396735.1. Classification (NCBI taxonomy): domain Eukaryota; kingdom Metazoa; phylum Chordata; class Aves; order Passeriformes; family Formicariidae; genus Grallaria; species Grallaria varia. The sequence continues at coordinate 234,751 of VWZG01003240.1, read as the reverse complement.
TCTCAGCAAGACTTTTTATAAAAACATAAAGGCAATGTGCATTTCAGGAGAGCAGCTTTAGTATCCTTTCTTTTTCACTGTGTGCTTCTGTCTCTCACTTTGCCAGATCATCATACACATATACAGAGAGAGAGGAAGAAAAGGAAAGCCAAGTTTTAGGCTTAAAAATCAATACATTTTCTTAAGGACTGTGGTTTAATAAAGATTGTACATGACATTTTCATAGAAGAGGCTGAAAAGACAAACAAAATTCTCAAAACCCCTTCTAGCCCCATCCATCAAAGCAGATGAGCAAACCATAGTGCCCTAACATCTCAGATACTAAAGATAAGAGTGCAGTGATAAAATATGTTTCATCACATGATGTGGGGAAAGTTTTGTACAAGTTAGGGCTAGCTGCTCAATGCAGGTTCCTCTTTCAATTCTCGGAAACCCTTAAAAAAATTGACACACACAAAAAAAACAAATTTCAAAAGCAATTTCCTCAGTTCAAACCTCCCTCCCCTCCCACACCACTTCTATAGATGCTTCTAAGATTACTATAAACTACAGGTAAAAGTTTCTTGTGTTTGTAATGCATAGGCTGATAGTTTTCAGAGCATTCTGTTACAGCATGGTATGAGCTAACCAACACAAAACCTCCAAGGCTTGTTATTTAGTTTTGCTTACCTGTTCCCTTACTGTAAAAAAAAAAAAAAAAAAAAGTCATCCTTTTTTTTTAACCAAGACTATTAGAAAGATCTAGCAATTCACCAGCTCAAACCTATCCTTTCTCTTTAAGGGTTATACGATCACAACAGGAAATATTTTGAAATGGTCACACTAATCACAAGACAGATGACTTTTATACTAGACTAAACAGACTAGACTTTATACTAGTCTCCTATTTTTAGGTCATACCACATGCCTTGCCTTGCCATTTGTATTAATAGTAGTTATTGTGCTTTTTTTTTCTAGTTTCTTTACACACCTGGTGCAAAACAATGTTTGGAAAATACGCTAATTTTGGCTTAAGTCTCCAGAATGAATTAGGCATCCAAATATTTTTGAGGAATCATTCTTTAGCAGTAGCATTCCTGTCTGGTTTCCATGCACATTTCTGCTCAAGCAAGCTTGTCTCCTGCTGCCAAAACTGTAGATGTAAAGGATGCAACAATATTTTGACCAGGAGATCAGTATGTCAGTGACCTCTCTGCAGCGGCAGATTTCCAAGGTACTATGATTTTGTACTCTAGAGTAAGGAGCTGCCTTATTGAACATGCCTGTGTAAAAGGATGGCTCTGGCATTCCAAGAGTGCTTCTAAAATGCCAGGACGAAGTGGACTGAGGACAACACCCATAATAAGCTTCCTCATTATCACTCCTGGTAAAACCCATATAAAGAGATGAAAATGATATCAACTTCTTTGTATGTCTTTGTCAAAAAGCGTCCTTGCAGTTACTAGAGGTAGATGATTAATAATCAGGACTCTTCTGAGTGTTGATAAGACTGTAGGTGTGTTCTTGAGGATGATAAGCAGATGGTCTTCAATGCCAGTGCTCTGTCTTTCACTTGCTCGATGCCTTTTGAACAGTCACTTTCCTACTCTGTTTTTTTTTTAATAATACCAAAGTCTTTGCACTGCTTAGTTACCTTGCTGATGATGGTTCAAGAATTATTAGTGTCTTGCTTTGTAAATGCTGCAAGAGTTAAATGGACAGCATTGTAAGTGCCTTTTGAAATTGCAAGCACAGCACCTGCTTTTAGTAAACTGAAGAAGCAATCTGTAAAAACCATACTTGCATGCTTATTCTAAGACGAAAACTGTTTCTGTAATACACTATCTATTTACTTAGTAATTTTCCATTCTTTTCTAGAATGCCTCAAGAAGTTAGACATGTTCTGTATCCAGTTTTAGGTATTCATCCAATTAACTAACATTAATTCCTTGAAATCAATGGACTCGTTCTCATGGTTTACAACTACATTTTTCCCAGACAAGGGATCAAGATCTCATATGCTACAATTTCTGCAAAAATGCCAATGACTTCTTAAAACAAGGCAGTAAACTTGATGAAGTTGACCAAGAGTTATGACAGAAAGTTCTTTAATGAGTTTTTGTGCCATATTTTTGAATGTAGATATTCAAGGGATAGCGTATGTCAAAATTGTGTTCAGATATTTTTCTATTCAAATTGAGTACTTCCTTGTATCTTAAATCATGTTACCCAAATAATGAAACTTTTCAAATGGATTATCAAAATAAAAAAAGTGTTTCTTTATAGGTAGTGGATTTTTTCTGCATGAATCAGAATAATGCAATAATATCCTAAGGGGAAAAAATCTCCACAAACTGCCAGGTAAAATAAGATTTTCTGGTTGTCAAATGACTGAAAAATATTATGAAATCAGTGTATTACTTTGTATACTAGATTTCTGACATCTTATTCTTGTCACTAGTGAAGCCACCGTTCAGCTGAAAAACAGTTAAAATAGTTTCTTTAGAAACTGGGTGTAAAAAGAGATTGTGGTTAGTTTTACTTGATCACAATCCAACCCCCTGAAAAAAACACAAAAACCCAAAACAGAGACACAGGAGAGCAGCAAGAACCTAGAGGCAGTCAATACAGAATGTAAATCCACAGAGAGTGCACCCTGCCCTGGGTTGTAGAAGCATAAGTAGACAGAGGCACCTGCTTGCCCAGGAGTCTCCATGGCCACAGCTGAGATGCCCCATACTTCATTGGCTCATGATTAGGCATTTTATCATGACATCCAGAAAACCGGGACTCCGAGGAGCAAGCAAACTAGACAACAGGAAATGCCTTGATCCCTAAGAAAGCTTCAGCTTTTAACACTTTGCTGAGGGATTCAAGGAGACCTCTAGATACAACCATGTATTTCAATTGAAATTTCTCCTGTAGTGAGATACTTGCATCAGTCTTATCTCATATAAAAAATGGATGGTTCTGAACCATCAACAGCAGTGCTCTTCACACTTCCCAAATAATACTCAGTGGGGATGTCACAGATATGAATTTATTACTATCTTCAGAATAATGAGATTAAATCTTCACCTTCCACCAAGCAATAAGGTTTTCTATTAGTCACTTCATATAAAATGTAAATTGCATAGAAATAGGAACTGCAGATTGGATGTCTTCTCCTCTCAGGTACTGAACAAAACACTGCAGCCTGTGTTTCTCATCCATGGACTTTATGTCCCAGTTGCACCATGAAAACTGGAACAAATTCAGGTGCAAGAGTAAAGATAAGTTGTATAGAAATAGGTTTAACATGATGATTAATGCATTTCTGCAAGAATGGTTGGTTCCAATCAGGCTAGGTAAACATCCCTAATCTGTAAGGAGTGCCCTAAGTACACTCAGGATTAAAAGACACATGCCATTGCCGCCTTTGTTCTGGCTGTATCCTGTGCAGGATATATTTCAGTAAGTCTCCAGTAAGTGTTTTGACTATTTATGGTGTACTTGGTCTGCAAGCTGATACAGCGCAAGGATCAGTCTTCCCCCACCCGTCCCTCCACTCCACAGCTGTGAGCTGGGTATTAGGATACTTGGGCTTCTGAACACTTAGTGACTGGGTTTCATAGTTTTGGTACTGGGCACTCTTAGCAAAAGCTGAGTGGTCAAAGACCTCAGCCTTGAGTTTCAGCACTTACAGTGGTGGCAAGAGAGTTTTTAGGCTCCTAAAGGCCTTTTTAAATGTTAGCATTAACATCTGATATTGAAAATTCTGATGGTGATGAAAACTTTTCTCCTTTAGTGTGAGGAATCTCCTTTTCTCCTAGCTAAATCATCCCTTGGTGAGTGTAGTTCCGCTCTAGAGGTATTGCCTGCACTGTCTATTGTGAGACTCGGAGGCAGTCAAGTAAAAGAACTCGCTTTCCTGCTTTTACAGCAATCCCAATGGTTTTTCTCTAGGTCAAAAATCCTGGCAGGTCTTTCATAATGTACTGGCACTAAATCAGCTAATCAGTCTTCCAGATCATGGACTGAAAATGTCTGCAGACATTTTAACTTTTTGCTTGCCAAACTCCTTGAGAACAAATATCCTGTCCCAGCACACTAAGAAAGGTGTTCAGCAGAGAAAAGCTACGTGGCTCAACTCTGCATTTTTGTACCATTCTTCCAGACAGAGTAGTCTGGATACAAGGACATGCGGGAATGAATGAGGCTGAGTCTGGCAGGTGGGTATGATGCCTTCACTGCACATCACCTATCTGAGTGCTCATGTATCTTTCTCTCCTGACAGGCCGGAGTGAATTAGGGCTGCTTCTTGTTGCACAACCATGCCTGACTTCTTGGGTTGTTTTTGCAGCAGATGATTAGGTCATTTTTAGTGTTATTTGGTGGAAATGTGATGCAATCTGCGATGTAGACTTGTCAAAATAAAACTCTAATAGAAGGATGAATGAGAAGACCATACGATTCTCAGTGGTAACAGCCTGATACCCTCTCCCACCCCCTTCTACCAAATTGTTGTCAACTCTTTAATACTGTCTTGCTTTTCTGATTAAAAGCTGCCAGGAATTTTGCTTGGCTTTCATGCTCCCAGGTGACTGGGAAGATGCATAGATCTAATTATTCATGGACTGTAAACAAAGAAAAGCATAAGTAGAGATTTTGTATTAAAGAGTTAAGAGGAAGGGAGGAGAAATGAGGAAATAGTGGTTAAAACAATCTGTCTATAAGCACAGAAAAAAAGTTTAAAAAACTTGATAACATTTCAAACAGAGTGTATAAACAACACAGAAGAGCCTCAAACTAGGTGTTTGCTTTTTTTTTTTTTTATTTCAGGGTGGAGGTGTTCAGAACTAGTGGAAACTATGATGAGAACTTCAGAAATGGAAATACTGCCCTTTCAGCAAAAAGAAGCACACAGGTTTCTCACCCACCCAGAATGAAACATTTCTAATAGTGAGAAGAGGGGTTGGCTTCCAAACCTTTCCAGTGTAGAATAGCACCATTTTTTTCTACCCTGTTATTTAAGATTGATTAGATCAAAAGTATATAAAACAGAGCAAGTACAATAAAGTAATTTACCTTGGGTTTGGCCATGAAAGACAGCTGCACTGTCAGTGTCAAAAAAAAATAAGCACAAAATGATTTGCAAAGAACATTTTCATACTATATAATTCTGATCTGAGAATGCCAGGTGGGTTTTAATAAATTATAATTTATTTTGCTGTCTCTCCACTGGGGAAATACTCTTGTCATTTGTCATCATTGACATTAGTAATTCAGCAGCAGTACAATATTTGTAGCCCTAACATATGAAAACAAAAAATCAAAATCTAATGCTAAAGTCACTGCATCTTGCGGATGTGTTCAAAAAAGTGCTGTCATTCATAATTATCTGTATCTAGGACATTGCCAAAGCCTATGGTATCATTTTTCACCAGTGTGAGTGGTTGTGGAAAGGATTTAGATTAGGGATGGTTTAGGATTAGTTTATTTCCTAAGTGAAATAAATGTGAATAAAATGAATGTAAAATAAATAAATTGATAAAATTAAAAACATTTCATCTTGATCTTCAGAGCTATTTGGTAGTTTAATTGCTGCAATCTTAACTTTCTGCTTCTATATAATCCCATTTAACACTTGTGCATGAAACCATAAGACAGCAACAGTCTGTAAGATTTTTATTTACCAGCATTAGTGTTGGGTATCTATTTTGAATGCCTTTGATCGTTACACATCAAGAAACTTAAGCTTCAGCACAGATCTCAAAAAGGAAAATAAGCACCTACAAATCTCTAAGCACATTTCTCTGGAGGAGGAGAGCATAGCGCCAATAATGTTGACACAGAACGCACAGCTTGAATCTATTTCAGGGAAGACTTGTTTGTTGTCTTCCCAGAAGAAGGTAATGTCACTGTGCTGCAGAAACAGAAGGCAAAAACCAGGACTCGGTGGAGCATAGTGGGGACAACATGCATTGAGATGCTGGACTAGGCAATGCTTTCCATGAGCCAGGCAGTATTTTCCACAGAAACAGCATAGGCCGCTTGGACTTAAAAGTGAGACTGGTATTTCAGCACACCTTCTTCCCTGACAAATGAAGTCTGTGTGTGAGAATGTGACCTCATCTGTATGGGAAGGATGTGATATGGGATAATCCAGAAGGGAGTATGGGAATCCTGGATGACTGTCATCCAGAAAAGGTATGAAACACTTACACTTTTTCACTTTGTCATTAATTTAGAAGCAGGAATATAAACAAAACCCAAAGAATTACTGAGGCCAGCTGCTGCTGAGCTTTGTTTGAAAAGTATCTTTGGTCTATATCCATGGGTCTGTATTTCCCCTCTCTCCCTCAATAAATGTGGATTAGCTGGTAAAGGGTGAAAGTAACAAGATAACCTCTGTTTCTGGTCATTGCATAAATTATTTTGCCAACTGGATGAAAGCCTGAAATTCAGGCATTTGTAATTCCACCTAATGGTTTTTAATTCCTTTCCCTGATTACTGCAACTGCATATGGTTTTCTGTGTGTCATGGCCATAACTCAGGAGAAAGTTGTAGATGTGCACAATGGCAATAATGACAATCTTCATTATACAGTAATGTATAGTAAGTCACAGATCTGTAGTCACAGATCTGTAGTAAGAAAATAAACTAGTGTTTTTGACTGCCCACAAAGCCGCTGGAGCCACACTTGTTGGTATGATTTCCCCTTCTCATCCTAACTGTTCAAAATGCTTTTCAACCATCCCTTTTTCAGCCTGGGATCAAAGCAATGGAGGTGTAGCTCAGAATAGAAGGCACAGTATTTCACGAGGTTACAAATATCAATTTGCAAACCCTGCTTGACTCAACATATGTCAGACCCAAATTATGAATGGACCAAGCCACGTGAATACATTTATCTTCCACTGATGGGAATGAGAACATTTAACATTCAACCCTCTTGGGCCCACAGGTGGACAAAAATTATCTTTGATATAGAAGCATAGCTTAATTTCTAGCACCTGGCACACTTTAAATTTCTGGCCAGTCCTTTGTGTACAAAGCCCTACTTATTTTCTTCAGATTTGCTAGAAAAGTTTAAGCTGATGATAAGTGGAAGGTGTGAAATTTTTTACCTTGTTGAGGCAGGTGTGGATAGGGGAGCATTTACAGTTTCTGTAGCATGTTAGTGCAAACAGTGAAGTGATTGGCAATGGCAAGTTGCAACATTATAGTTTTTATTTCAGATTTGAGGAAGTCAAATCTCCAAGTGTCCACATGCTCTTTTGATGTAGGAAAAGTTTTGGGTCCCTTATTGCAAGAAAGACATTAAGGTGCTGGAGAGTGTCCAGAGAAGGGCAATAGAGCTGGTGAGGAGTCTGGAGCAGAAGTCTTATTAGGAGTGGTGGAGTGAGCTAGTGGTGTTGAGTCTGGAGAAGAGGAGGCTCATGGGGCACCTTATCACTCCCTACAACTACCTGAAATGAGGTTGTTAATGAAGTGGGAGCCAGTCTCTTTTTCCCAAGTAACAAGTGTTAGGACAAGAGGAAATGGCCTCGAGTTGCACCAGGATAGGTTTAGTTTGGACACTGTAAGGGTTGACAGGCAGTGGAACAGGCTGTCCAGGGAAGTGGTGGAGTCACCATCCTCAGAGGTAATTAAAAGACATGTAGGTGTGGCACTTGGGGGACATGGTTTAGTGACAGACTTGGCAGTGCTGGGTTAAGGGTTGGACTCAATGACCTCAAGGGTCTTTTCCAACCAAAACAATTCTATGATTCTATGTTTCTGAATGTTTATTTTTCCTTCTACACTCATGACTACACTAGTCCCAAAGACAAGTTAGAGCAGTCAGAAAAGAAGGTACAACCAAAGGAGGTGATATTTCTGTAGTACAATTTGGCTCTCTCTGCTCTCTTACTGCTAAATGGCATAGGGATAATCTTCCACATAATGTTGTTCCCCATATGACAAAGTGACTCCTAGGCACTGCTGTGAGAGACTTCAGACTTTGTTTTTGCACTACTACAGCAGCAAAAACCGGGAGGTGCTGAGAATCCAGGCCACTCAGTGTAAACATTTACAAACTCAGAGCAGACCAATCATCTATGTTATTACTACCCATTTTGATTATGATCTCTGCCCCTCTCCTGTAGGGGGAGTAGTCATGTATTCAGCCCACAAACACTAGGAGGAATTGACATGTGAGTTGAGCAAACCTATCAGCCAATTATAACATGTAAAACTGTGCCATGTCCTGTTAGTTTCTTAAAGTGCTGTCGAAGGTGAATTTTCATTTTAAAAGCTACAAAATCAGCTTTCACACATGTGATTATAAATCTCAAATGTCTCACATACATTGAACCTGAAACACCTAAGTGATGAGTGTGTGAGGCTATTTTATCCACCAAGACCAGATTTTAAGATGATGTGTTTGCACAACTGAGAATTGCTGAGGTCACAAAAGCCAAACATGTAGCAGGAAACTTCATTCTCCATCCTCTTAGCGGTGTTAAAGATATCTCTATGCCCCGTGGAAGAAATGTGTAACTAAGGCACATCTTCATGTGAAAGAGGGGGTTCCAGATATTTTCTATGACAAGGATGTACAGATTTAGGTCACTAATTGGGCTGATAAAGAAATGTTTTATGCAATGTGCGCAGCCGTGTTTAGCTTAGCTTAAGGGCTTGATCTTGCTTCTGCTTAACTCAGTCCCACATTTATGTGCTAGCAGCCAACTTCTGTTAGCTGTACTCATTGTTAGGCTGCAAACTTTTTGAATCACTAAGTATTCCTAAAGACCTGAACAGCTCTGATTGGTGTATTGAGTATTTAAGCACTATGTAACTGAGATCACCAGCTCTGCAAAGACTTCGGATTCAGGGGAGGGGAAGGTGTCCCTTATGAAAAATGTCTTTTCTTTCCTTGTTGAAATACTCACAATGCTCATATACCTCAGGAAAGTTACTGTTCTAGCAGCCTGAGCAAATAAACAGCTGAACAGCCTGGGATCCAGATTTTCTTCAGCAGGTTTCCCTGTTATTTTGCAGTTTAGTGATCCTACTAGTGAAATGGTGGAAGTCAACAAGCTGAAGACAATAAACAAGTCCAGATGCCAAGAAACTCTACAAGTTCTAGGCTGGATCTTTGTTGGAACCAGTGCCCTCCTAGCAATTTTCCAAAGGCAAAATACCCCATCAGAAAAAATTAGATTTTTTTCTCCTCATTGCTCAGTGAGTGACACTGTGCCCCATGTACACGGCACTGTTTAAACTCTTGGTCTAAATGCTAAATAAATAACTGATTTGTGGGCATTTTTGTGGCATCCAGTGTTGTAGCATCAAAGTGCTTCAGGAACACCTGCAAAATTATTCTTTGCAGCCTTCCTCTAATATGGAGATTATTTAACTCCATATTACAAAGAGAAAAGTGAGGAATGGAGACCCTGAGTTACCTAACACCTGAATTCTAGGCACATTTGGCATTACATAAAATGTTACTTATTCAAAGCCACATTTCTATGGACCATATCTGGATTTATGAGTACTCAATACCTGTGAAAGTCAGATCCAGATGTCCTTGAATATGCATTTGAAAATTAAGAACTCAGAGCTGGTGCCCATTTCTGAAAAATTAACCCCTTGAAGCCAAATCTGCAACAGAATTTCAAGCTCTGCAAGATGAGCATCACATAAGTGGAAGGATTAAGGCACCAATGAAGGCTTAGGTGTCTCAGAATGGGATCTGAAATAGTCAGCAAAATGACAAAGAACAGTGCAAAGTCAGCACTCTTCACATGCTGCACACATTGGTCATCCAGAGCAGACGATGGATGAGCCTCAAAAACATGAAAATTTGAGGAAAAATAAAATCTTAGTGAGTCTCACAGAACATCTTCTCTCTCACATCCTCTCTCTCACAGAAAAACTGTTGGAAGACCCAAGCCTTGAATCTCTTTGTCAAACTTTCTTTTATTAAAATTCTGTGTTGCCTTTTCTTTCTGGGGACTAAATATGCTTTGCTACAATGTTTTAAAATGATTTTTACAAGACAAACATTTCCCTTCCCTGTCTGAATGATATAGTAGCAGTTAATGTCAGGAAATAGATGCCCTAAGCTCTCTCCTGAGTCTGACCATGGGACTTATTATCTGAGCAGGTGATTACTTTAACCACAAAGCTTCTGTGTATTGCCCATATTTCACATGAGAGATGTGCAATAAAAATTTATTAATGCAACAACTCAGGAAAAGATGAAAATGCCATATAGGAGGACAAGAGATTCTTTAGCCTGGTGATAGTCTTCAAGTGTAAGGTAGTGGACATGGCCTGGAATCTGCTCTCTGGCTTAGCCTTTGGAGTTATCCAGTGACTACTGTGAAATCATGTCTTTAAGGACTACACTAGACATGAGGTCTTTGTGCTTTTAGCTGAATGGTATTTCAAGCCTCTGCTCCTCTTTTGTTCTCTTCTGCTTGCTCTTCCAGCTTCTACTGGCCAGGTGCAATTCAGCCTAGACCATTTTTGCTAGCATACTACCTAGCTAGCAAGGAAGGAGGTGGATAAGCCTTTAAACACGTTTCAAAGACAGTGTTGAATGTGCATGTTCTTTCTCCTGGGAGAGTGCTCTACAGGAGGAGTTACACTGTTCCCTACTCCTTGACCTCTTGAAAAGAAAGTACTTGTATTTGTAAAGAAGAAACATAGTCTCACTGATGTGATTTAGGCATGCTCCTTACTGGCACCAGGCCAGCTCTCTCCGTCCTGTCAAAATCCAATTGTTCTATTAATGCAAATGGATATCTGTTCTACACTTTCCCTTAAGTATCTTAATTACTGCTATGTTACATTATAAGAAGCTACTGTTATGGTATAATTCCCCAGTAATCAGAGGCTACATTAGAATTTTCCCTTTGTAGCTGTTTGTAGCTGAAGCTCTGAAGTTCCATTCCACCCCAATTCAAGCATTTATCATGTATTCTTTTCTTATGGAGATTATCTCAGCATCACACACACTTTTCTCAGCATCTACTTTCAGGCAGAATCAGTGACAGAATCTTATTTCCTGGAACATCACTCAGTTACTACAATAACAGGGCTACTTTGCCTTTTCCTGTAGTCCTACATCTCAGTCAGCATATGTTCTCCAGCTGTAACTAGATGAGAGCTGAACAAGGAGACAGGCAATGATCTCCCTCTAAATGGACTGTTCATTGATCTTTTTTTGTGCTGAAGTATTATTCTGGAATAGTTGTACTTAGGAATATGAGGAATGTACCTCAAGCACAAGGGAGATTTCACTGCGTGAAAAGTATATCAATATTGCTAAATTAAACATTGTCAGAATGTTTAGGCCATGAAATTCAATTGGTTGGGCTGTTACAGTACTGGCATGGTTTTGTGTTACCCCAACTAATGCTCCCTCAAAAAACGGGGCCACACACAACTTCTTGTATAGTTTAGGAGTTATGACAGTCAAAAGACCATTCAAAAAAAGGAGTTTGGATGCAGCCATCATGTTTCAGAGGCTGAAAACTGTTATTACAAATGTGTCAAATAAGCTAAGGATCCGAATACGACTGGTCCCAGTAAATGGATGAAGTGCAAAATTACTGCTGGTTAAAAACATTTTCTGTCCAGACCACTAGAGGGTGCACACACACCTCCTCTGCCTTCAAGAATTATTTTTAAGTTTACAGGGACCTGGATATTTCAGGGTTTTCTCCTGAGAATTTGAGGGAAAGACATGAAAGGATCATGTCTTGCTGTCCTCTACAAACCTGCTTTCATGATCAGTAGCATGTAACCCAAACTTGATCTTCCTGCTGTTAACTGCTGTCCAGACAACACCCTCCCTCTTCATCTACTCAAGTCTGTACTACCAGTTTTCCTCTTCTCTTTTTTTTTTTTTTTTGTCGTTCACTCACCATTTCTGTGCCTACTTATCCACGCTTTCCTACCCTACCTCTCACCACCACATGTGTTCCAGAAGGATTGCCCTTTGATCCCTGCACTACTTGACTGTCACAAGGTGAAGAGACAAAAGTACAGAAAAGGCTTATTCTCACAACTTTCAGCTGCTGAACCACTGTAGCCCTGAAGTGAGGTCTACTCAGTGCATCCAGGATTCTAGGAGAACAGGATTTCAACTGGGCATGATTTAGAGGTATCAAAGACCAGTCATATTTTTGAGAATTTGGAGGCGGGAGGGGGGGGTGGCACGAAGGAGAAGTCTTAATAAGATTGTTCCTTTCTTTGTGCTTACTTGCTTACTCAAAGCAAATGCTTGTGTTCCTGGATATTCCCTTACTGCCACAGCAACTGCCTCATATAGTTAAACTCTGCATGTAACATCCTGCCAAAGAAAATGCAAAACTTTTCATCTTAAATGTTGATCAGACTTACAGGCAGCTCCCTAAGGAATTTGTCTCGCCATGTCACCACTGATGTTTCCGTGCTGCAGCATATCAGATTTCCTCTATGAGTAAGAGCTTCAGAAAGGAATAGAAAAGAAATCTTTTAAGAACCGGTTGTTTAAAAAAAAAAAAAAAAAAAGTTAAAAATTAAAAGGAATACAACTAAAGATAATTATGAATAGTGACGAGCACTGATAACACTGTCTTTCATAGCTTTAAATATCTAGTTCGCTAGCAGTAAAACATACTTGAGCGGGACTTCTAAAAAATTCAGAATATACACATCTGAAGATGAAGAGAAGATAAAAGAGCACATACTTTTCATTGGCTTGATATTTTCCCTTCTTATTTCTGCTGATGTGAATCAGGTGCAGTGTATCTGGTAGTAAGTAACCCTAGCTGCTTCTTCATGACCATACCAGTGCATAATTTCTGTTCTTATTTCAAGACCTAACCAGCATTTGGGATAGTAAGGATTTTCAATTTACCAGCTTCTGAGACTGAATTCCTCATGCAGTAGTGTGAAAGTGTGACAAAAATGTGCACCTTTTGATGACCAAGCATATAGATCCCTTGTCCCAGCCTGAACAACTCTTGGACTGTCATTGGTCTGCGCAAAAAGGCAGAATCTCTCGGTTAGGATATTAATGAGACCTAAACCCCAGCATTTAAAGAATTGAGTTGTTTCATGAAGCATATATAGATTTGTCTCTCTCTTCCTCTTTCTGAGTATTTATCGTTAATTACATACTCAGCAAATGCTGAAAAAAAGTCTTCTGATGGAAAACTTCCATAAGGACAGAAAGATTCCAGTCAAAAATATATGAACAGAGACTGGTTCAAAATGACATTATCAGATTCAAAGGTGTAGAAAATTAATCCTGTGGGATATTTCTGATTGATGAGCACCTAAATTTAGAAAAAAAAAAGGATTATATTACCCACTTCAAACCTATTTTAAAATAACAACTGTAACTCTCAGGCTGAATCCCGCTCAGGTTTCCTGGGTATAAATAGTAAGCCCAGGAGGTACACCAACTTGACCTTCTCATTGACAGCTGGCAATAAGAATAATCAAGCCCAAACAATAATCCCAAAGATGTTTACTTATGAAAGGAGCTCATTTCATACAGCAATTTCGGAGGCAGTAGTCAAGGACCAAATACTCCCATTTTTGTGAAGTCATTTTTCATAGGAAAGCTACCTTTAAAGCTCCTTTTTTGCACTGTGAAGAACATGAGACCAGTGCCAATAAATCTGCCTGATAAGAAAAGCGTCCTTCTGTCCATTTGAAGTCTTTGCAAACATTAGTTGTCAGCAGTGAAGCCCCCTGAACTTCTGTGTCAAAACAACTTTTTATCTGGAAACTATGCAAATATGAAGCACCAATATGTGTGTGTAAAACACCAGCACATCCTTTAAATGGACTCTGATTTAGCCTTGCTGTGTCTATTTTTGAGCAGGACAGAGGAGTCTACCACAAGACAACTTCTTGAGGCTGTGTTGTGTCTGCTGAGTTTCTCCTCTCTAGCCACTTGACCCGAATACAGCAGTTACTGTGGGAGATCAAACTTACGATACAAGGAATAACCTTTCTAGTATTTGTTTATTTTCAATCCCATTACACATAACTGCTACATATAACCTATGCCTCCCTCCGATCGAGAGATGAGGAGTGCACCCTTTTCCCACATCAAAGATAGTGATGCTGAAAGAGAGCACTGAGAGCAAACATTTTAAATCACCTAAGTTGGCCTTTTGTGTGCTTACAGTCATCAGTGAGAGCAAAATTATCTGCACAGACAGATGCATCTAAGTTGAACCCAAACCCACAATGAAAGATAGTCAATAAATTCACCAGAAGGAATACTAAAAACTGAAGGCAGAAGCAGTGGGTATGCTGCTGGTTGGTGCCAGGGTATGCCTGGGTTCAGTTTGCTAGTCCCACACAAAGCTGTTGAGCCATGCCTATGCAGTAACTGGGAAATCTGACTGCAAGATGGGTAGGCACACCTCAGCCAGCTTTCCTCTAGCACATTATAGTACAGGATGCAGGTATTTAGCGGCGAAATCCATACAGACCTGTACAGAACAGCTAATTGTTTAGCATCAATGTTCAAATTAAGAAGACTAAGGCTGATGAAATGCCTGTACCCATGTCATAGTTTCATCCCCAGTAGAATGGTAATATGCTCTCTGGTTGCATCTAAACTGACATAGAGTTGCTTGCAAGGGAAGACCTGGGATTCTTGATCAGATTGCCTGCACTGGGGAGTTGTGAATACCACGGAAAAAATCTGGTATCAACTGTGATTCATCTGTGTTCCTCACCTGCAGAAGCAGTGTCAAAGCTTCCAGTGGCTCATTAAGTCTGTTAAGAGTGAAATTCATTACAGAGATCCAAGTGCCACCATACCAGCAATCTCACAAATACAGTGGAAGTGATTTAGAAATGACATCCAAACATCGATGGAAATTATGTGTCTGCATCTAATAAATGCATTTAAAAATCTTAACCAACTTCTCCTGAGCAGTATGAATAACACCAGAAAGTGTTTATACCTAACATTCAAGGAGCTAATGTCCAAACATTAAAACTAATTACAAGCAAAGACTTAAAAAACCCACATGCCAAAAGCCTGGGTATCCAGTGTATAACTTCGACCAGGAACCACAATGGCATGTACAATTTCATTTTCTGTATGGTGACCTGATGACTGCACATTATTGCAATAACTGCCCTACAGACAGCTGTTTTATGCTTCTTTCTGAACTATTAAAGAAACACAAAAAACAACCCTTCACACAAATAATCTCTTTCCCTATCTATTAAGAGACAAGAAATATACTATGCAAAAGTGCACTGTGTTACAAGCCTTCTTTCTGGTGCCTGTCTGTCTGAGTTCAGTTGTTTTGCATCAAAAGACCCCAATGAAATTATATCATTTTATTATATGGTTCCACAGTCACTTTTGAGTGTATGTTTGGTTATTGCAAACCTCAGGAACAGTCTCAGGATGAGTACAGTACATGACTTTGCAATAGCTCAAGATAGATATCAGGTCCAGATTTACAAACAAAACTGGTCCAAAATAATCTGAGAGGGTTCCATTTTTTTATCTCCCCCAATATGTAAAAGCTCATTCTTCCTCCTTTTAAAAACACAATTGAAGACACACTATGATATTTAGTACCCCCTCACTAAGGCAAATTGTGCATCTGAAAACCCCTTATTTTGAAGGTGGTTTATGCAGTGAACTCCTTAAAACTGGTGGTAAGAGTTTTCTCTCTCTTTTACTGCAGTATTTGCTGTGATAGTTCTGAATTCTAAATATGTGCATCATATTTAGAATTTCTTAACTATCTTTGCTCTATTATTAAGCCAAACAGTTCTTTCTTTATTCCTACAGCTCACAATCATCTGGCACAAAGACACACATGCATTTCTTGGATTGCAATAAACTTTGTTCTCCTTTCAGATGCAAAAAATAGGAGGCAGAAAAAAATCAGTCTTGACTGAATATGACTCCACTGAAAAACAGTTTTGAATAAACAATGACGTGAAAAGCTATACTCCTTACCTGATCTGGGATGTACAGAGCACCTTGAAAGTCCCTTAAAGGCTAGTGAATTAGAAATAGTTGAAAGCTTGTACTCATCCAACCAGAGGGCTCAGGAAATGACTGCGTTTTGCAATGATTAACTCCTTCCTCACTTGTAAATATTTGCTTTTTCAAGTACAGTTAAAAAAATCCATCTTACCCTTCCACTACCGTTTGGTAACTAATGCTGTGCCCTACACATGATTTCTGTTTCACACTGAAAATATGCAGGTGGCCAGAGAAGAACACTCTGATCACCTTCATGGAAGGGAAAACTTGCTGTGTCTTCTGCATAACTGTGACCAAGTACATTTTACTATTGAGTGATGCTTATGTAATGAAGTATAGAAATAACTGAGTAATAGCTTGAGCTCCCAATTCATTTATAGAAGAGGCTCAGACCAATGTCGTCCAACATGATTTCAGTGTTGTGGTGCCCAACAGAGCAAGGTAAAAAAAAACAAGGCTATTTAAAGGAGTGCCATCCATTGCAGGCTGGACAGGCATTTGATGTACATATAGTATATGGTATTTTTATATGCTGGGGATCTCTAGGTGAAACTAAGGCACCCTGGAGCACCAAGAGTTTGGTCCTCTGTGCGTTAAAGCTCTTCTGTGCCTAAAAACCTGTTTCCTCTTGCCTGAATATACCTGTTCAACTAAAAGGCACTTACAAGACTGATCATTATATAAAACTGTTTGCCTGAAAGCTGTTAAAGGCCAGTTTCCCACAAGAGCACAGGCAGGAGCACAGGCTGGCTTTGGGGAGTGGGCACGTCCACACTGAACCTAAGGTGGCACCAGGTCTTCTGAGCCTGAGACCTCATGTTTGGGTTTTCTGAGACAACGATGGGATTGCCTCATCCAGCTCTGGGCATTTGTACTGCAGATGTCTACATCAGAGCTACTCTTCCAAGGCACTCTTAAATACAGGCAATGGAGAGAAATAGACCTTTGAAACATTCTTTATCTGGGATTTTTAACATCCAAGTAAGAGCTCCTTTTTCTACATAGATATATGCTTGGATAGTTTTTTAATGCAATCAAGATTTTATAAAAACTACAATTAAAATCCTTATTCTCTTGAAGTTAAGTTTATCCATTGACTTCCTAGTGATAAATTCCAGCAATAATGACTCCAGAGGCATGCTCCTGTGAGACACTGATGACAGTGGTCTGCATTTGAAGTTCATCCTTTCATAGTCTACCACAAAAATAATGAGGATACTCAAGATCCTTGTTTTAAGCAGGTGCTTAGTTGCTTTTTTGGAATAGAGAGCAAAACATTGGGATGATTTCTCAAGCTGCAGTTATTTATGATATAGTTCCATATGCAGAAACATCAGGGCATTTTATGTTAAACACGATTGCAGGGCAGAGACTCAAGTTCTTCTTGCCTTGACTCCTCTCACTTCCACATACAAAAACTGAACCAACTGTCAGCTTCTCACAATGAGCCTACAGGTAAACAGGAAGGAGCTTCAGTCTTGTAGCCTCAAAGAATGAAATATATATTGAAACAGACCTCCTAAAAACTAGAAATTTGGTCTGCTTCCTAGTCTGTTATTTTTTTAAGCAACAATTTTTTTCAGTTCAAATATGGCAGGTTAGAAACAGAATGCTTTTGTTCCACTTTTTGATCTGTAAGGCTACAAATATTTAAAATTTTGCAACTTTTAATTCATTACCATTTTAAAGAAGCTTTTCCCTCTAAAACTGGGGGGAAGAAACTTTCAGATTGAAAAAAAGTCAACATTTGCATTTAAAAAAAACATGAAATTTTACAGTCTTGGAGTATTATATCACACAAGTCTATGCAATAATTAATGCTGTTGTACAATATACTGTTGTATATAACATAATGAAAATTACTTAATAATTAAAAAAATAATAATTACTACTACTACTACATGGTAACCAATTTGATGGTACTGATTTGTCCATGTTAAAATTTCCTGAGAAAGCAATTAGGTGCTAAGAAAACATCCCTCTGTCAACTGGTCATGTCTTTCAGAATGACTATGAGCAGTGGTGTGATTTTTTCCAGATGAGTTTCTTTTGTGTGAAGTTCTAGCTCTCTGTAAGTCCATATTTAGCTTGTTACTGAGCTCAGTAGGGACAGAAGTTTACCTTTAGAGTCTTCCCTGGAGCTGTCTCAAGTAGTCTCTGAGTATTTGGGTTCCTGCCTTTATTGGTAGGAATCTGCATGACTGTGTTCTCTTGGGAAACAGGACATGACTTTTGGGTAAGACATTTTAGATTTTTTTTGTTTGTTTGTTTTTTAAGTGATGTTAGAAATCTCCTTAGTATCTCTCCAGTGCAGAGATCTTTCTCTAGGGTCAATCTGCACTAGCACTGAGGGTGACCTGACAGTGACTCTGGTTCCTGGAGCTCAGAAGAAGCAGATGCAGGAGGGGATTTGATTTGCACAAGGCCCTGGGGGCTCCCCAGCCTCAGGACATACCAACCCTTTTCCTAAAAACAGAGAAAAATTAAAGAGTCTGGGGGAGGAAGAGAGGGAGAGTGATGGCAGGTGACAGAGGGGAGTGAATACTCTTGATGAGCAAGGGGATGGAGAAACAGGAGAGCAGGGAAAAGATCCCTAGGGCAGGATGAAGAAAGGGACACAACCTGCAAATCAGGAATAACAGGGCTCATCAGATACACTGTGGTGTACATCAGAGTGCAGTTCAGATGCCGCATTTGTCTTTCCTGTTTTATGTTATACAAAATATTGAACTAACCTCTGTGCAGAATGAATCTGCTATCTGGTGGCTGATCACTGTTCCTGGAAGGGAGTGGATGCTTGGAATGAGAACCAAGAGGTGCTTCAGTTTCCTGCAGCTGAATCTGAAACCCACTTTGTGAACACCCAGAGCTCTGCTTCCAGGTCTATGGATGCCATGTACAGCATCCCCTGTGAACCTAATACTGACACTTTTAGAAAAAAAATCTCATGCAGTTTGGCTGAAACTAAACATACCATTGTCACAAAATAAAGTGCATAGTTCTTTATTCAGTGAAAATTATTGAAATTTACATCCCTGATCCTCAGCATGTTGGGGATTTTAAGGTTTTAATCACTCTGTCATTGTCATTCTGATCACTGCCTCCATTGCAGCAGTTCACAAGCTCGCTCTGAATAAACCCACCTGCACAGCATGAAACAGCCAATGCCTTAGCTGAATTGACTCAGCTTTGAGAAAACCAATAACTGCTTTTGAAACTGTTTAGAAAACTGCACGTTTGCTGACTGATTGCCGGTCTGACTAATCCGTACAAGGCAGATTTCAGTTTGATAATCCTGATACTCAGACTTTGAAAGTGACTTCTGCTGGCTGTTTTCATGTCAGGGTATGATCCTCACATAAGTGTGTCTCCCCTAATTTTTCAGTCAGCATAAAGGGGCCATTAACTAGTAGGCGAGAAAAAAAAAATAAAAAAGGTACATCAGAATTTCTGTGGGAGAAGTACTGGTAGGAGGCAGGATCCAGACCTCAGTCTATCAGGTTACAGCATTTTGCATCTTTCTCCCAGACAGAGACAAGCAGAGTAATCAGAAACAGGCAATTTTGGTTAGGAGAAGATGCACTCAGTTGTTGCCATTCTCAGCTACTTGCTTGACCTGGGCCTGCAAGAATGGCCAAATACCTGTTTCCCTGAAGTCCTCCCAAAGAGCTCAAGAGAGAAATCTCTGTGGTTCTGCAGAAAGCAGTGGTCCCTCTACACTATTGTCATTGAAACAATGAGTGTTGCCCCAGAACTGAACTCTTCCTTGATCCTCTGCCCCCTAGTTCCTAGGAGATGCTAGTACAGCCACTTCAATCAAAGTTTTCCTGAAGTAGACATACTGGGTCTCAGTTTATAGGAGCATGCCTTGAAACACCTAGGGACTGATCCACTGAAATCAGTATGGGCAAGACTTTGGTCCAGAACTGTGTTACTAGGGAGATACAGGTCCCAGCAAAACTTCTGGTCATAGAACCATAGAATCACCATTGAATGTTATAATAGTTTGGGTTGGAAGGGATCTTTAAAGATCATCTAGTTTCTGCCCCCCTGCAATGATCAGGGACATCTTCAACTAGATCAGATTGCTTAGACTGCCATCCATTCTGATATTGAATATTTCCAAGGAGAAAGAATCAACCACCTCTCTGGGCAACCTATTTCAGTGTTTCACCACCTTCATTGTAAAAGACTTCTACCTTATATATAATCTAAATTGGCATCCTTTTAGTTTGAAACCATTACTCTTTGCCCTATCACAATAGACCCTGATAAAAAGTCTGCCCCCATCTTTCTTATAAGCCCCTTTTAGGTACTGGAAGGCTGCTATAAGCTCTCCCCAGAGCCTTCTCTTCTCCAGGCTGAAGAACCCCAACTGTCTCACCCTGTCTCCATAGGAGAGGTGCTTCAGCCTTGTGATCCTCTTCATGGCTCATCTTTGGACCCATTCCAATAGGCCCATGTCTTTCCTGTGCTGAGGGCTACAGAGCTGGAAGAAGTACTCTAGGTGAGATTTCATGAGAGCAGAGTAGAGGGGCAGAATGACCTCCCTTGACCTGGTGGCCACATTGTTTTTGATGCGGCCCAGGATACAGTTGGCTTGCTGGGCTGGAGGTGCACATTGCCAGCTCATGTCCAGCTTGTCAACCATCAGTACCCCCACATCCTTCTCGTCAGGGCTGCTCTCGATTCTTTCATCTCACATCCTGTATCGACAGGGTTGCCCTGACCCAAGTGCAGCACCTTGAACTGGGCCTTGTTGAACCTGATATGGTTCCCATGGGTCCACTTCTTGAGCTCATCCAGGCCTCTCTGGATGGCATCCCATCCTTCAGGTGTGTCAACTGCAGCACTCAGCTTGGTGCCATCTGCAAATTTGCTGGAGGGGAACTCGATCCCTTTGTCTATGCCATTAACGAAGATATTAAACAGCGTCCAAATACAGACCCTTGATGGACACCACTTGTCACTGATGTCCATCAGGACTTGGAACCATTGACCACTACCCTCTGGATGTGACCATCCAACCAGTTCCTCTTCCAACAAGCAGTCAACCTTGAATCCATCTCTCTCCAGCTTAGAGGGAAAGGATGGCAGGAGGGATCATGTCAAAGACCTTACAGAAGTCCAGACAGACAATAGCTCTTCCCTTGTCCACTGATACAGTCAATCCATTGGTTTAGTCAGGCAGGTGCCCTTAGTGAAGCCATGATGGCTGTCCTGAATCACCTCCCTGTCCTCTATTTTTTTTAGCATAGCTTCTGGGGAGATCTGTTCTATGATCTTCCTGGGCACAGAGGTGAGGCTGACAGGTTGGTAGTTCCCAGGGTCCTCTCTACCCTTTCTAAAGATAGGTATAATGTTTTCTCTTTTTCTAGTTAGCGGGAAATTTACCTGACTGTCATGACTTTTCAAATAGCATGCAGAGTAGCTTGGCAACTACATCAGCCAATTCCCTCGGGACTCTGGAATGCGTCTCATCAGGTTCCATAGACTTAGGCACCATCAGATTCCTCAAGTGGTCACAAACCTGATCTCTCACAGTGGGAAGAAATTTGGTCCCCTAGTTCTCAGTCATCAAGGTTGTTTGTGTACCTTTGTCACATGACTTGTTTCCTTCCACACCTTAGTAGTCAACCCAGACACTTATGTGGCTGGTGGGCAGACTGGCAGGAAACCAGTGCTTCCTGTCTTTCTGTTCCCTGATTAGAAAAGCTCATGGATAGAACACAGAATGGTTTGGGTTGGAAGGGACCTTTAAAGATCACCTAATCCAACCCCAAATGAAGGACGTGCAAGTGGGAAAGCTTTTCTTCCTAGATCCCTGTAATGACTCTGTCTAACCCATGGACAAAACTGGCAGGAAAATGGTGTGCTCCTGCAAAAGTCAGTACTTAGAGAAACAAAGTATTTTCTGTAGTTGAAAGAAAATATCTTTTTAATGGTTTGGGTTCCTTTTTGCTTTTTCTTCTATGAATTAAAATGTTTCACTTTTGTTTTGCAGCTATTTGAAAAGTGGGGTCTTTTTGGGTTTGTTGCCCAGATGCAGGACATGACAATACGCCTGGTAGATGCCTCAGAGCAGACATCTGTTCTAGAGAGGGTGCTGAAAAACAAGGCTGTGGCAGTCTCATAGAGGATGGTGGGATCCCTGTAGGTTTTTCTTGTTTGGTTGGTTTTTTTCCCCTCTGTTTCCTTCTTACATCACACAGCTACTGGCAGAATGTTTTCACCATGTTTGGATAAGCTGATTGTAGTAGTTTTAAATTTTAGGCTTTGGCTAGGTTTGTTGTTTTTTAGGCCTTCCTGGGAAACAAGTCAGGTGACATACAATGACAAATCATAGGTATTCCCTACTATCTCACATCACATGGAAAAAAAAGAGTGAGGGAGGATGTTCTGGGTCATGCTGTCTTCGGACGCTTCCTTTGGTCAGCCTCTTTGGTGCAGTCTCTCCTCCGGCCGGGTCAGTCTCTCGTCGGGCAGGTGGTTGGAGGGAAGGATCGCAGCTCGGGGCTGGTCACTTCACTATTTGGGTAATGCAGTGCCTTATCTGTTTTCCTTGGGTGTATATATAGTACCTATACAGTACCATTTGAGTTACCCCTCTTTCCCTGTATTTGCCTGGTATTTGTGTTGTGTGCATATAGTACTAAGTTCCCTTTTCCTCCTCTGTAAATAAATACATCTATATCTCTGTTCCCCTCACGGTCTGAAGCTTTTAAGTTTTCTCTCCTTCCCTTCGGCTTTTTCGCCGTTTTTCTCCCCTTTGGGGGGGGCTTTTGCGGGGTGGGGGGTAAGCTGTGCTGGTGCTGGGAAGTTCTGTGCGGTGTTGCTTTGTTTTGGTTTTGCCCAGGGTCAAACTTCCACACTGATGCAGTCAAGTCTCAACCACCACCAAAAACCCCTTGAAGACAAATCTACTTCTACCCCCAAGAAAAGGTGTGCAAGACACAAGCCTACCTACTGAACAAGAAAGGAAAACAACAGGTGAAAGAGTTGCCAGCTGGCCAGCACCAGCAATTCCACCTACTGAGACAGAGGGTCTGTCATCCAGGCCTTTAAGAGGACTCAGGATTAGGTCCACCAGGGAGGTGGGAGAACATTTTCTTTTTTCTTTTTCTTTTTCTTTTTTTTTTTTTTTTAACTGTTAAAAGGTTGTTTTTCAGACGTTGTATAAGACATCCTCTAACTTTTTTTCTAATTACAAACGGATTACAGGAAGGAAGCACTCCACCCAGTTTCTTGATTTATCATGCACAATTGCTTAAAGGTGTCATCTGTGTCTCAGTAGAAATCTGTTTTTACCCCTTCTTTTTAAGAAAAAGAAAAGAGGAAAATAAAAAAAGCTGATGACCTTGTTGGTCACTCATTATTTATTGTATGGCTGTTACACCTAGAAAAGCTCTTGATTTTTTCAGATGCACATTTGCTAAAAATGTTTTCAGCAAGATACAAAAACATTTAGTGGTATTTCTTGCAGAAAAGGGAATGAGGTGTGTAAGAGAGCGGTTGGGTGGTGCATATTTCCAAAGAGCTTTGTATTGCAGCTCAGATCAGGAACCTGGATTCTAATCCTATGATATGAGCATCAGTCAGTGCTTTTAGTCTTGTAACTGTTCATGTGAGCCATCAGATAAAAAGACTGAGAGTCGAATTGTGTTCCCAGCTCTGCTAAGGTGCAAGTAAAACCATTGCAGCTCCTGATATGAGTCCAGTCTTCGTGACATCCTCACAGGGCTACAGCTTTGTTCCTGATGTCCTCATTGGCTTTGCTTTCAAAGCTGTGCATGCAAAATGCTCCCACTCATGGCAGGGCATGCACTTTGAGGTGATTCAGGCTTAAACATGTTCACACATGGCTCTTGGGGTGAAAGGGTAGTGGGGACGGGAACAAAGCAAGGCAGCAAGCAGCATGGTTTGGGANAAGGTTTTTTTTTTTCTTTTTTTTTTTTTTTTTAACTGTTAAAAGGTTGTTTTTCAGACGTTGTATAAGACATCCTCTAACTTTTTTTCTAATTACAAACGGATTACAGGAAGGAAGCACTCCACCCAGTTTCTTGATTTATCATGCACAATTGCTTAAAGGTGTCATCTGTGTCTCAGTAGAAATCTGTTTTTACCCCTTCTTTTTAAGAAAAAGAAAAGAGGAAAATAAAAAAAGCTGATGACCTTGTTGGTCACTCATTATTTATTGTATGGCTGTTACACCTAGAAAAGCTCTTGATTTTTTCAGATGCACATTTGCTAAAAATGTTTTCAGCAAGATACAAAAACATTTAGTGGTATTTCTTGCAGAAAAGGGAATGAGGTGTGTAAGAGAGCGGTTGGGTGGTGCATATTTCCAAAGAGCTTTGTATTGCAGCTCAGATCAGGAACCTGGATTCTAATCCTATGATATGAGCATCAGTCAGTGCTTTTAGTCTTGTAACTGTTCATGTGAGCCATCAGATAAAAAGACTGAGAGTCGAATTGTGTTCCCAGCTCTGCTAAGGTGCAAGTAAAACCATTGCAGCTCCTGATATGAGTCCAGTCTTCGTGACATCCTCACAGGGCTACAGCTTTGTTCCTGATGTCCTCATTGGCTTTGCTTTCAAAGCTGTGCATGCAAAATGCTCCCACTCATGGCAGGGCATGCACTTTGAGGTGATTCAGGCTTAAACATGTTCACACATGGCTCTTGGGGTGAAAGGGTAGTGGGGACGGGAACAAAGCAAGGCAGCAAGCAGCATGGTTTGGGAAGCCTGTATAGAAGTGCACAGGCAGCTGGGGAAGAATTGTTAGGGGTGCTTGCTGTGACAGGTGTCTTCTTAGATGCAGGTTTCCAGTGTCTTCTTAGATGCAGGTTTCCAGTGGAGTGGCTGCCTTACATGCACACCTGATGGCTTGGATGCCCACAGTGCTCCAGATGTGGCTCAACTCAGGCTCCCATAGGGCACAGCTGAGGCCCATGGGGGTTTTTTTACGGCTGATATTCCCTGGCAGCAGACGTGGACCTAGGACCAAATTTCGAGCAGCAAGTGAGGCTACAAGGCCAGTGCCTGCTGGGAGGAGAGATGCAAAGCACCAGGTTGACTTTCCACTATGTCATGCTTTGCCATACACTCCAGATACTGGGCACTGCATAATGTGTTAGGCCATGCCTGGAAATGGCTAATAAAAGCATTTAGACCATTAGCAAAGGTACATACAATGTGATAAAACTGAATGTATCAACAATGTAAATACTGATTGCAAAAAGGAACCTAAATTTACATAGATGGATAAGAGTTAATCTGTGTATTTTTTTGCCATTTAGTTTTTAACTGCAGGCTCTGTCACCCTTGACCCAGGCAACAATAAATTGAATGTTTATTGTATTGTCTTCAGTCATTTCCTTTAACAATGCAAAAGAGGCTTTAGAAGAATCTTTTTAAGCCCAAGAAATGCAGTCCAGCAGCGTGCTGGGCCCCTCCACTGATGTACACCTTGCATTTCTAATTCAGAGACATTCATATGCTGTAGTATGCTGATAATAAGAAAAATCAGTTCCTTTCTTACTATTCACACTGAGCTGTATTTAGTGCAGATTATTGTCTCCCAAAGAAGTCACAATCATGTTCTGTCAGACAGCAGCTTACACTCTGATGTGATTTTTGAAATCTGAATTTTAAAATAGCAGTCTTTTCAGATCCCAAATAAAACTGTAATGTGTACTATTCCAGATTAAATATATTTTCAGTTCTGCAATTCTTCTCTCAGGAAGTTCTTGGCATATCTTCATTTCCATTGCATGCCTCAGGAATGTATCTGCAGATCTTCATTTGTGCCTTTTGCTGAAACTCTTTGCAGCACAATAATAGCAACAATGGGATCAAAGTGGAGACTGTTTAATGCCAGCAAAAGCTGATATAACCCCAAACAAACTCTTCAGTTTGGCAATATAGGCTAACTGGATTACTGTTATCACTGTTTCAGTCATATAGCAAATCATAAAAAATCTTACACAAAACAAAGTTGAAAGCACCAGTGTGCTCCTTGGTTTCCTCAAATTGTGTGCAAGGGGAAGTGGAAAGTTTTCAGTAAGAAGTATAAGAAAAATTGTGATGCCATTGCTAGTGAGCCCTGTGAGCCAAAGCATCATCTCTAACATAAACAGTGGTTTTTAAGGAAAACATAGTTCAGGGCAACAAACACATCAAAGTGAGCTGCTGTCCTATCATGCCTGCACTGAAAAGTGTGATGTCTTCCTAAATGAAAGAAAAGAGTTGTCAAAGATGCACACCAGAGAAGCAGTTCTGAACATCTCAAATGGTTGCAATGTCAAGTGATCACTTTCTGGGCAGTGCCTGAGGCTGCTGTGTGTGGCCAGAGCTGGAGCATCACCTCCTTCTGCAGAAGGCAACACTCGCAGGGCAACAGAGAGAAGGGCCACGGAGCCAGGTCTTTCCTGGGAACAGCAGACAGTGTAGGATCTCATGCTATACAGTGAAGGGCTGCTGCTCAGTTTAAGAGGGGGTTTCACAGAAGGAGCCCAAGGTATCCAGCAGCTACAGGGCACCTGCCGGAAGCCTGAGCTGACAGGAGAGGGAGCAAGCAGAGGGCTGGCAGGGCAGTGTGCAGCTTTCGCTCTTAGGAATCTTCCCTGTTTTGGTAGTTAATGCTGCCACAGCAGCAGGAGGGATTTGGTGATCTCTACTCACATTGCTTTTCTAGATAAAATTAGAAAGCCTTTTTTTTTTTTTAATATGAAAGAAGGCCAAATAAATAAAGAATAATTTCATTTTATTTCTTTTAAAATTTTATATATTATATATTTTTAAGAAGCAAGTTCCCTTTCAGGTCAGAAAACTTTATTTTCTTCTCAGAAAATAATACACATTTTCATCCATAAAGATTTTTTTCAGTTATTAACTACACTACTTAATGTCTCCTAGTTGTAATAGCAATTTAGATATTTTTACAAAATTAATCATGAAACAGTGTTCTCTTAGGCACCCTGCATAGCTGTTCCATGAAATAAATGTTTCCATTGATGCATGTTTTTATCCCCATGCAAATGTTATTTCTCTCTCTGGTGGGGAAGCACTAACATGGGTGCTGGGAATACCTTTGCAGCACCTGTCTTGCTCTGTGCTAAAAGTGTCATTCTCAAGATCAGAGATGGGCAATCAGCCTCAAGACAATCTCTGCTTTAACACCATCCAGCTGCTCATTTCCTGTGATTCGTATCACCATGAAGGTGTACGGGGCTCACTGCTTGCTATTCCTCACCTCACAGTTTGCCACAACAGCAACTGGACGAGAGGCGAGAGGAATGTGGGGGTTGAAAAGCATCATCCCTATGTGAATGCAGTGAAGGTCCTTCCATCCCTCACTGGGCTTCCTCCCTGCACATTATGTGGGGTTTCACTTTTTTCACCTGTCCTCCAAAGAGAACCCACGCTTCACCTCAGAAATTCTAATTTGCACCTGCCACAGTTCCCACTGCTGCAAAGTTAGTGAGATATGGAGCAAATCTTTAGCCAGCATAAGAGGAGGCAGGTAACAGTGCTTCCTGGTGAGTTCTGCCATGATGCTGAGCTCCTGACATCATGAATGCAAGTGTCTTCAACTATTGGGCACCACAGTCCAAGAAAGGTATAAAGCTGTTATAAAATATCCAGAGGAGGGCTATGAAGTTGGTGAAGGGCCTTGAGGGCATGCTATATGAGAAGCCGCTGAGGTCACTTAGGTTGTTCAGCCTGGAGAAGAGGAGACTCAGGAGGGACCTCGTTGAAGTCTACAACTTCTTCACTGAGGGTAAGTGGAGTGGCAGACACTGATCTCTTCTCTCTGGGGACCAGTGTTAGGACCAAGGGAACTCCATGGAGCTGTGTCAGGGGATAGTATGTCAGATATTAAGAAAAGGTTCTGCACCCAGAGGGTGGTTGGGCACTGGAACAGGATCCCCAGGGAAGTGGTCACAGCACCAAACCTGCCAGAGTTCAAGAAGAGCTTCAACAATGCCCTCAGGCACATAGTGTGATTCCAGGGGCCTGTGCTGTGAAAGGCCAGGAGCTGGACTTCAATGACCCTTGTGGGTCTTTTCCAACTCAGTATATCCTGTGATTCTGTGATTTGATGGGCAAAAAAACACTCCTGCACGCCTCGTGCTGTCACATGCAAACATTACTGTCTGATGGCAACAGCTAAATACCAGCTTGAAATCCCTTCTCCCTCCACTGAAGGTGAGGAAGCAAGTCATTGAGTGGGACTCACAGCTCCTTGACCAGCAGGAAATATGGAGGCTTTTACTATAGCTGCAGTAAAATACACCTGTGAGGGAAGAAATTAGTCTGAAGATGCCTTGCACGAAGGCCCCAGCATATTTATTGTAGCTCCAGTGGAGACATGGAAGGTAGAGAGAGCTACTCCAGTTAAGGTGGCCAAACTGCTGGCCCTCTCTAAGCTGCTTCTTCTCCTACATGACAAGGACTTCTTTGGTGAGACTGGATCCAGCAGCAAAGAAACAAGCCTGCTTGACTGACTGGGAGCAAAAATTAAGTTCAAAAGCATCTGCAGCAGCATTTTCCTTGGTCCTCACTGACCAATTCAGTACTGAACAAACTCCTAAGAAGCAGCTAGAAGTCAAATGAGAAAAAGAGGAAAAAAATAAATAATATTTTCCGGGAATTCTTTGTTTCATATGTAGTCAGACAGTGTGGCTTCGGGAAAAGACAAGGCCCCTACTGGGACCTAAAGCCAACTTTTCTCTAGGTTTGATCCCTTTTCCACATCTAACGTTGAAGTATCTTTAACCGCAATTTAAGACCTTGATGGGAAATTTAAGGATTTTGATTTTTGAACTTACAGTAGAAGCTAGATAGCAGGTAGATTTTCAAGTCTCTCAGGATATGTAAGCTTCCAGAAGACCCAAATATTTTGTGTTTCCCAAGTTCCCTCAGCATTAACTAGTTGGTACTGGATTTTCTATCCTGTGGATTCTTCCTGCTCCGCCTCACATATTGGGGGATATTATTCACCTTCCTTCTCAACTTCCACACACAGAGATGAGGGGCAGTCTCAGCTTTTATTAATATGCAGCGACCTGTTTGTAATCTCTGATTCTAGAAACACAGCTGCAAATGTGAGAGGCTGAGTCTTTAATGACCCCATGGCTCTGGATGATAAGGAACACTTCCTGCAGGTTACGGGTCCCTCTATTGTTTTTGGTAACAATGGAGAAAAATGAAATGTGTTTTTGAAATCAGCAATTTTATGACACACTTAGTTTGCATTCCCGAGTGAGGAAGAATTAGAGAAAATCAAAACTTAGAAAGGAGAAAGAATATGAACAAATAGGATAAAAAAATAAGGTTAGTACATCACAGTTGCAGCTCATTGAGCTACACTAAATGCAATTAAATTTAATGGTTCAGTAGGTTCATTTTCTTCATCACACGTGTATAACACTCGACTGACAATACCTTCCTACCCCATATGAAAACATATACCTTTAGGAGCATGACACCCTGAAACCTTGCCCCCACCTGCAGCAAGATCCTCCTTCCCTGCAGATCAACCCAGCTCCCCACTTTTGAGAAGAGTTGTGTTATCCCTTCCCTACAGCAACAGCTGGCACCACAAACAACCTCCTGGTCCTGCCAGGACAAGGCAGGAGCAAACAAATTGTCCCAGGGAAGGGAAGAGATGCAGCAGGAGGGACAGCCAGCCCAGACGCTATTCCAAGTGTCTGCAATGCTCCTCTGTTCTTGGTCAGCTTCAGGAAAATCAAATAAGATTACTTCAAAGTCTTTGCTTTTTATCCCCCCTCTCCCCAGCTTCCTTCCTTTCAGCAGCTTCTGACTGGATGCAACATGGAGCTCTGTCCCTGGAAATACATTTTCAAACTGCTGCAGGGCACACACTGCCCCATGGACCCCATGCCAAACTGGTATATCTCTCTCAGGGTAGCTGAGACTGCAGCTTGAGGAGCCTGTAAGGTCTTCAAGGACCTGTCCGGGCCCCGCTTTGACTGTCAGATGGAAGAGAAACTAGAAAGCTTTGATCACCAGCTGGGACCTGCCCCGCTTAGTAAAAAATTAAATCTCTTCTGTAGAAGCCTATCACTCCCCAGTTGTCAAGATTAACCCAGACATTTACATTTTGGACTGTTTAATTTACATGAGCTGAACCCCATCCTCTCTGACTTACTCCAGAAAGGCAAGTCTTAACTCATAGATATTTTAAAGAGATAAACTTATTACTACCATTGCTGAGGGTGTAGCTTCCCAAAACAGGCCTTGGTGTACTCAGTATATGAAACTAAACTATTTTAGAGTGAAGCTTAGATGAAATCTGAAAACAGATGAGTGTAAAAGTGATTTTGTTCCCCTCCCCACCATTTCTCATAAAGTGATATAACTATTACTTTGCTGTGGGTGTACAGGTTAGAACAGTTGAAACATGAGTCTAAGTTAGTATTGGTGCAACTGATGCTTTAGCAGATTAAGTCTGGAATATTGTTAGCTATGCAGACAGTTCTTTCAAATTTAATGTGGGAAAATCAGAAAATGGGAACAGAAACTAACACTGTATTTTTATTCCTTCACACCTGGAGGTCCTACTGCCAGTCTCATGTATCTAGAAATCGTAAAAGTGATAAGTACTAAGATAAAGTTTTAAACATCAGGTTATGTCTTAAATAATTACTTTATGGGTTGTCATTCACTTCAAACCTTTTTCTGTTACTATGGGGATGAAAACTTTCTCTTAAGAGCAAGAAAAGGTGAAGAAAAAAGTTAAACTTATAATTAAAAGGAACCAAATAAAGCAATTGAAAAAAAAAGGACCTGAGGCGATCTGGAGGTGAACTTAAACCAGCTTCATTCATCCACAAAAAAAGAATTCCTCCAGAGAAAAGAGAAAAATCCAGCATCATCAGCCATTTTGAATATGACCAGGTGGAAGAATCTCAGTCAGCTGCATTGACATATCACACTGCTGGTGCAAGACATAGGTGAATCATTCTCTGAAGGATATTGTGGCAGCTGCAGCATGCAGATATAGGCTGCTAGCTAAATGTTGCCAGGAAAAGCCGAAGGAAAATGAGCAACCTTTAAACATAAAATGACATTTTTAAAAGTAGTTTGGAATGTCAAATTGTGGGAACTAGGAGATAATAGCATGAAAATCACCACCCCCCTGCACAAACATTGTGAGAAGGTGTCTTAGTTTCGGGCAAAACCAAAACAATTTTGAATACCTTTCTCAAGAAAAGATCACGCCTCTTTTAAACTTAGAACAGAATTTTAATTTTGAAGGAAAAATGTAGAAGGAGAGATAACAGTTCTTAACCACTAAATATAGTTATATATGCATATATGTATATGTGAAC
Organism: Grallaria varia; assembly: GCA_013396735.1. Lineage (NCBI taxonomy): Eukaryota > Metazoa > Chordata > Aves > Passeriformes > Formicariidae > Grallaria > Grallaria varia. Next base: position 203,413 of record VWZG01003240.1, on the reverse strand, counting down.
CACCAGAACAGAACAGATAACTATATAACCAAAAAGACCTGAACAATAAGTCCGTGGAGATACGGGGTGGGGGCTGGTAGCAGACCGCGTGGTCTTTTGTTCGCCGGCTGGCGCTGGCTCTGCCCCGGGGCGGGAAAGGGTGGTGAGCCGAAGGGTCCGGGATCCCCCTTGCTGTTGCCTTGGTGTCTCAGGCGAAAAATGGCAGTAAGTCCAAAGTCCAAAGCAGTGAAGATTAGATTGTATATCCCAGTGGAGCCCTGAGCCCAACGGGCTAAGAGCAGGAAAAGCTAGAACTCGCAGCAGAAAGAGCAGCCTCTGTCCGCGGGTTCCGTCTCCTTCGACTCCGCCGAAGAAGTGAAGTGAAGGGAAAAACCACTCCCCAAACAAAAAACAAAAGAACTGTCCTTAGGGCCATCAAGGTGGAATTTGGATAGTTAGCTAGGCAGAGGCAGTGTCAACCCCCCAAAGGTCATGTTACCAGGAGAGGAAAGAAAAAAAAATCCTAACAGAATCCAAACTATAACAGAAGGTTTGCTCTTTAAGTACATAACCACATTCCCCCTTTTTCCTTTCTCCTTCTGCCTCAGGCAGAGGGTGGTATTGCTAGGCTACCTTGATGCTACTTGCCTGTATGGATGTAAAGGACCACTAGTACCAATTGTACATGCTATAAAATCAACTTTTGTTGATAATGCTCATTGAAGCAGGAGCTGCATTTATGCACTCCCAGCCCCACAACTCCATTCCTTTTGTATCTGCACACAAAACTAGGCACAGTTCTGGCTCAGTATCTATGGATAACCAGACTCCATTGCAAGAGGACAAGCCTGGGGTATGCTTAACCTCACCTGTGCCCCATCCTTCTGAAACCTGGAGAAGGGAGGGACACTGGGATACAGGTATGGTGACTTATCTACACCTGTGGCTGACTGTGGACTGGGGTGCGAGTGCATGTGGGCTTGAGTGCAACTCCAGCTGTAAACAAAATGGAAAAACTTGCCCAGGAGCTGCCATCACACATGTAGCACTTGGAACATGCAGTGATGAGCAGCTACCCACCAGATGGTGCCATGGGACCATAAGAAATACTGTTACTGGTTTACAGCGATACCTCTAGCCAGGACCTGATGCTTCTCCAAACTCTGTACAAATCTGAGTTATTCCATAGATAAGCTGTCTTTTTCTTCTTGTGACTCTGTTTCTACCCTGTTTGTTGGAGCTTTATTGTATTTTCCAAGTAACCATATAAAATAAGCATAAAGGAAAGAACAAGAAAGAAATTATTGATAGAATTAACAATTTTTTACACTCTCTCTATGTATTTTTCTTTCTCTCAGCATTGAAGAGCATGTATTCCATCCTGAGATAAAAGTTTCAGTTGATGTTTCAGAGCTGAAAAGCTTGTGCTTATCAGCCATTAGTAGGAAAACTGGTGTTACAAAAATTAAAAAAAAAAAAGTTTGGGGGTTTGTTCAGCAGATATCCAGACTGACAGAAAACAGCTTGGGATGGAAATATGTATAACTGCTATCCCAGAGTGGGAAGTGACCTCTGACATCCAGCAATACTCTCTCTTTCTTCTACTTGTTCTCACAATTAGTTTTACTAGCATGCCCTGTCCCTCTTCCTTTCCTTTCCCCTCCCCCATCTTAAATTTTTTTTAGAAACGAAGAAGGTTTTCTTCAATCCTTGGCCTTCCATCTCCTTCCTGTACTCCACAGGGAGCTTACACATCTATACCAAGCATTTGATCTCCTTTTGTCCCATTTCCATTTGACTTATTCTTCCCAAGGTATCTACTTGCCACAGTTACAGGGGCTGGGACCAGTTTATCACTGTGTGGGTGTAACCAAAACTGTGTATTTTACACCCTCTGTGTCATTTCTGATGGACTGTTAATAAAGGCTCATTTACAGCAGCTGCCCAGGGCACATCTGACACCTCAGGCTACAAGATGGGTGTTAAAGAACCCTGGGAGACAGGGGAGTGTTTCTGTCTTCACACCAGTGACTCAGCTGTGATAACTCCCATCTGGGGAGGCATCACCACCTTCACACCCAGCCTGAGGGGTCATGTCTGCTAATGTGCCGTCAAAGATTCCAAAATATCCTATGACTCACAGAGTAAATCACCCATTGTTAAAACCCTTGCCCTGGGGGAAGTACTGGGCATTCCCACCTGAACCTGAGCATATAAAATCTTGGGGTTTGGGGACTTCTGACACCACTCATCAGATCCAGAGGAGGACCAGAACCTCAACAGGACTATGACTGCCATTCTCGACAAGACTGCAACCATCATTCTTAGGAACAAGTTTCTTTTCCCTTTTACTTTGCACTCAGGGACCATGTGGTGCTCAGCACAGTGGCTAATGAACACCATTCTGTTGGTGCCCCAGGGTGCTGGGGCATCTGTTTTCTGTGGGTTAAAACCAGTTTTCTTCTGTATCACTGCATTTATTGTAATCTTTTTAGTAAACTGTAACTCTGATTTGTAATCTCTCTTGAGCTGGGTTCATTTCTCCCACTGGCTTACCTTTAAACCATCACACTACTGTGTCTGACTTCCCATTCTGGATACAGCTGATCCTTAGGGCTGAGAAGCCACAAGCAGCAGGAAAATCTGGCAGACTTGGAGACAGAAGATATATAGTGAAGTGGAGACAGAAGATATATAGTGAAGTAGAGACAGAAGGTGAGAAGGGATTCTCAATACATCTCACTTCTGGGTTGTTTGGAGATTTGATGCAAATGAGAGGAAGTGAGTGGGGAAAAAAATGCTGTGTCCTGATAGTTTCACCCAGATAGCCCTGAAGTATAACTCAAAAAGCTTTAAAAAAAACTATGTGAAAAATTTTAAAGCTCAAGAAGCAATGGCCCACAATATAGCTCTCAAAGTTCAGTACTGTCCAATTAAGAGCTTCTAAGGGATCCAGTCCAATTCACAGACACTGCAAGGTGTCAGAACTCACATAAGGCATTGGGATAGCATGAGTATAGCCATTTCAAAGTAGCATCCTAAAAGTCCAGCTAAGGGGTGACAGAGTTTCCAGATGTTGAAAGCAAAACACTTGCACCTACCTCGAAGTTCCTGGGACAGTGTACCACACCAGGTGCTCACTGCAGATGGCTTGGCTTCACATCACAGGAGATTCTTGGATGAAGGTGCCTGAGACTTGAAGATAGGGGCAAGTGCCCTCATCTCAGGTAGTCAGAGAGCTGCCTCAGGTTGAGCAGGGTCATAGCAAGAGATGCTGACTCAATTTCTGATTCCTGAGGCTGACGAAGTAGCACCTGATGAAAACCCCTGTTGTTAATTTCCAGGGAATTTCTGCCAAGACAGGGCAGGAAGAACATGTTCAATGCCGTAGCTTTGATGTATTGGCAGGTTTCTGGCCGCCAAATGGAGGGTTGTAACTGAAAGCTCATTCCCATATTACTGTTAACAAAGCACCTGAAACACCTCTGAAGAAAGGGACTTTTTTTGCCCTGACTCAGTCTTTTCATATTAATGCCATGGCTTTGTGCTGTGATTATGCTTGAACTTTAAACTCAAAAATAGCATTTGTATTTCCTTTTGTTAAGTGTTCCTCACTAGTAAGGCCTATGAGTGGTTTTCGTCTGTTTCACAGATTTTGAAAAATGGACTTTGCAAATTATTCATCACTTTCCTTTCCCTCCTTATGTTTTAGCAATGGGTTCCTTGACCTGTACAACTAGCTCATGTCTCTGAATTACAATCAGGACATTTATTTACTACCAAGTCAGTTTACCAGACTACAGTTAAAAACTTCAAGCTATCCTTATCCCTGAGCAGCTTCACTGGCACAGAATCAGTTTCAAGCTGTTTTAAGCAAGAACACATGACAACTTAACAAGCTCAATGTTCAATTAATGTGATTAAGGCAGGACTTATTTCCCACTATGCACTTGGAAAAGGTAGTTTCCACCACATATATACTCATGAGGCCATAGAAAGCCAAATTTATTTGCTTGCATTTTATGGCATGTCTGAATCACAATCTCAATCCATAAATGAAACTGCACTTACACTGTCAACAAAGCTCTGTTTTCTCCCTGTACCAGACCACGAGAAACAAGATGTTAATTTTCACTTTGCAATACCCATTTGAGGCTGGGCCCATCTTCTTGTGCAAAATTGCTCCAAGTAAAAGTCATTTAGGGGGGATTGGCCAAACTATACAGACCAGTTCCTAGAATGCATGAAGATTTTTATATTGAGATGGTTTTGGCAATGCAGCTGTTACTCCACAAAAGATTTTATCCAAATCATATCCCTACACTTGCCTGTGTATGGCGAGGTAGTGAAAAATAAATAAAAAAGATGAGAAATTGAAAACAGCTACATTATTTATATAATATATTTTACCTGTGTGTACTTAAAGCTACATCACTGCCTGGAAAGAGACTTTGACATCTAAACAAAGTGATATGAAACTCACTTGCATGCTTATGTCAGCAATATTTTTGTGCACTGAAGAATCAAGCAGGACATTGAAACTTTGTATTGAGATATAAATAAACCCCATTGTTATCAACTAATATTTATGCTGTCACAGAATCACAAAATATGCTGAGTTGGAAGGGACCCACAAGCATCAAGTCCAACCCTTAGTCTTGCATAGGACCATCCCCAAGTCACACCATGTGCCCAAGAGCATTGTCCAAATGTTTCTTGAACTCAGACAGGCTTGGTGCTGTGACCACATTCCCTCCAGCCCTGTCGCTAGTGACCACATAGAAGAGATGAGTGCATGCCCCTCCTCTTGCTCTAAACACTGTCTAGAGAGAGAGATATTTTAAAACTATCTGCCTTTATCCTCTCCTGAAAGAAGTAAGTCCATACCACAACACAGATAGTCATTATCTTTGTGGCTGTAAGAAGCAAATGCAAATAAGGGTGATGTTCTCAACATTCAAGGCTTTTACCTGCTCCCATCTACTCTGCCTCTTTACAGCTTTAGACTCCTCACTCTTTTCCAATGTGAAAGTCTTTTGTTTTTAACATTTTGTTCTGAAAAGTTCAGCCACAGCCACAAAAGAACAATGTACTTCCTAAAAAGGACTTGTGTAAAAATCAACATTTTTGTTCTAAGGAACAAATTGGTGAGTGGCAGAGCAGGCCTCCTTCCAGAGATAATCAGAAAGAGTTCTGAGGTTTCTGGGAAGTTCAGCTGCTTTTAAAATTTAGGTTTGGTCTGAGTCAGAACAAAACTGTACACCCAGAGATACTGTTTTTTTCTTCCTTTCTCACAAACCAAGGATTTCAAGAAATGATGAAGTTTCTGCAGACAAACACATTTTGGGTGCCGCTCTTGTTCCAGGAGGTTGGTGTTTCTAAGTTTCATGTTTATTTGCTTTGGCCAGCCTTCAAGGATTTTATTGATTATGTTCATTGTTTGCTGCACAGAAGAACACTGGCCCCTGCTGGACCCTAAAGCTTTTTCACACTGCTGGCCCCAAGCTCCAGGACCCCAAGAACCCCATTGGGAACCCAGAGAGTTTGCTGATAATGCAATATGCTTCCAAGAAAACACTTAAGGTAAAAACAATAGCATTTCTCAGGGATACTCACAATGGTTCTCATCAATCCAGCTCTGTTGCTGAGACCCCAGGCCCCGAGTGCTGCTCCCAGCTCTGCAGTCTGGCTGGGCTCACACCGCTGAGAAAAACTGAAGGCAGAAAGAGCCAGGAGTATCACTGGGGTAGCTTTACACCACCCATTTTCTTGGGAACTGCATCTGTGACCAGCTCCTCAGCAGGGGCCCTTGCCTGAGCTACACTACAGTCTGTGCCCAGTCTGTACCTGCTGACCATCACCTACTGCATCCACTGGACTTTGCACCTGTCCCATCACTGTGGCTTTGCCAGATGGTTGCAGGGCTCTGGATGATCACCATCCCTGTCTTATCCCTGCTCCTTGCTAGGTGCTGATGCATTGACCCTGGCAGGGGAGGGCGTAGCCCCCACCAGCCTCATGGCCACTAGTTTGCTCCTGTAGCACAGTGCACCCTCACAGCCCATGACATCCTTACGGGACAGTGACAGCAGAAAGGGTGCTCTGCTGCTCACTTCTCAGCTACTGACATTTGTGTACATACCTGGTTTTACAGGTTCCAGTAATTTCCTAAATGAAAGTCAGGGCACAAAGCTGAGGAAAAAAATAAAATTGAAATATAGCTACTCTGTGTGTGCAGATAGAGGCACTTGATCCAAAGAGCACAGCTGAACAGAAAAGGAAGTATTCTGGACATTTCTCATTAGGACTTATCATTTCAGCACAGAGACACAAGTATCAGGCTATGATGTGAACTCCCTGTCTATGGCATCATCAAACAGAAGTGGAGGGGGAAATGTATAAAACTTCAGGCTCTGCTTTACTCCTTTAATGGGAGTTTTTGAGATGGTATCAATTCCCTTACATAACATTTTATTCTTCTCAAAAAAATCATACAAAACCCAGTGAAAACCATTGGACTTTTTCAGTGGCTCCCGGGGGTTTATCCTAAATTATTACTTATGTCAAGTATGTCTAATTACTTTTCTCAAGTAATTGCCCCATGAGTAAAATAGCAAAGACAGAAACCAGACTTTTTCACACTAACTGTTCCACAAGATAAACAGCTACCGAAAAGTCACTTCTTTACTAGACTTTCTCTATGGAAAGAACCTTTTGCCTAGTTATAATTGACTTCTTTATCTGAAATGCTTGGAAAACTCTGTGTATTGTTAAGTTAAGTATGCACAAGCTCTGGATGTAGTGAGCATCAATTCAATAATGTCTTCACCAGCGTTGAACAAAAGTGCAGATGCTTTTTCACGATGTCTAAAGTCACAGGTGTCTGTTCAGAACAGTGAAAGGTTTCTGCAGAAAAGTCCATTTTCTCTCCACATTAACCAGCTGGCCATGGTGTGTCAACACCAGTATAGGCCCCCTCCATCTACTTCATTGTTCCTTCAGCATCCACATCTCACCCACCTTCCCTCATTGTCACCACCCCAGTTTCACTTCCCCTCTCAGCAGCTCCTTGAATGCATGTGGATGTGGATGGACAAGAACAGGCCCCTCTCTCTGCAGTAAACCCATGAAGCACAAGCAAAATAAACTGAACAGGTATCTGACTTTTGGTTTTCCTTGTGATACAGTCCTTGTCCTACTCACTTTTAATGTTGTGGGCACCTTGAGATGCTGAGGAAATTGTTTCTTTATGAAGCCTAAGTGACTTCAGAAAGCAAAATCTGACTTGGGCTTTTAAATTACAAAAGCAGATCTGAACTTTTCAGCCTTTTCATGAGATGGATATATGTATGTAAAATACTTGGCATCATAAAACTCAAGTGGAATTAACTAGACAACTGAGCAAAAGCTAAATACATAGTTAAATAAATAAATTAACTACATCTGAAACCCTGTATTCAGAAAAGAAGACTTTTATTTAACCACACTCAAGCCTGAATTCCATACAGACATTTTCAAGAAAATGTGGCTTCTTACAGTACTCAGTTCAGCACAGTTTTACATAATAATACACTCAATATAGGAAAATAAAAGCACATCACTTATAATCCATGGGACTTTGGGCAATTTATAAATCAAATTTTTGTCTGGGAGGTTTAGTCTTCTGGAATTTGTCTCACTGACAAACAGAGTACAGGTAAACCAAAACCCAGATTTAGCCGTGTATAACTTAAAAAACAATATAAGAAACAGCAGCCACAGTTTCACAAAACAAATAGGGCTAGAAGAGATCTGATTTGTTCATGTCCTTTCCCTATGGCAGAATCAGTTAAATTTCTAACATTAAATGTATATCTAACATCATCTTAGAAAGAATGATGGGGAGTATAATTTTTTGAGGTATTTGTTCATGTGCCAGCTTGACTGTAATACGGGACTCCTGTCTTACCCACCCTGAACACAGAGAACACAGAGAATGAGCTCCTTCCTACATAAGCCCTCCAAATAATCTTTTTCTCTAAGGCTAAACAAACTCATTCTTTTCAAACTACAAAGACTGAACAAATACTACCACAAATCAAACACTCCTGTCAGTCAAACAGACTATGGAAATAATTACTTCTGCTCCTAAGGACTTTATAAATACTAAATAAATAAATTATTTTCTTACCTGATTTTTTAACACACATTTGAATTCCTTCAGTCTTTTCTCACTGAATCCACTTCCACCATAGAATGCCAATACAAATGTGTTAAACTGTTACACCTACTTCCTCTTTTCATTTTTTTTAATCACTAAGGTATTTTAGAGTATTTCCTAAAAGGGTACATATTTTTTCCCCTATTCAAAAACCTACTTTTGCATGATGAACCCATTACTCATGGAGCACTGTACAGCTGTTTCACTCACCTTACATCACAAGTGCTGCAGTTAGCACCAGTGGTATTTTTCCAGAATTGACATATGCTTTGCAACACTGAAATTACAATGTATACCCACCTTCTCTTTACAGAAAGGGAAGCTGCAAAGAATTTCTTAAAATGTTAACTGCTGTCCAAGTAGAAGATGAACATGAGGGAAGCAATATCCTGTCCCTATATTAGCAGCCTGATCTGTCTCTGTCATTCACTCACCCATAAGATTAATTTTCCATAGTGGAAAAAATTGGTAACCTGATTCAATAGTGCTACTTGAGGTCAGCCACAAGAGGAATACTAAACTGTACCGAGACTCATGCTCTGCAGCTGGTCAGACAAATACCCAGTGCAAGATGGCTCCAATATGACACAGGTCTCTAAACTTCTTAATTTTTGAGCATAACCCCTCCATATATTTATTCTAAGTTATACATGTATACATTGCACTAATATGTTACGTACATTCTAAACCTTACAAAAATAGAAAAAAAAAAAAAAGAAAAAGAATGAGATAAACACTATTTTAAAAACTCATATTTTTCTTTGTTAATGGTACAAAAATGTATTCTTCCTACACTCCAGTGAGCTGTCTTACACACTCCTTGGGGTACAAGCACCATGTTTTGTAGAAAACTGATAAAGACATCATACTAGGTAATGGCAACAATGGCTACAGGATTCTTAGTAGACCTCTGTTATCCTTGCAAAATCCATTTCTATGCTAAGACTTCTTCCTCGATGTTAGCTTTTGCATTTGTTTTCCCCTTTAAACCAGAGAACTTATCTGCACTAGTAGAAATGCTAATCAGATCAGGTAAAAATCCTTCCTGACTGTTGTAAATGTCAAGGTCTAGCTGGGATCCTGGAAGAAATTACTTCTTCAGCTATTCTTTGCCTCCTTAGAAGACTGATCATTTAACATGGGCTCCTCTAAGGAAACTTCATATATTAAGCAGTAGAAAATAGCAGCAGAATAGATTGGGGTGGTAATATATATAGCAGCTTTCACAGGACTAGTAAAAATGAAAAAAAAAAATTACACATGTCTAGTTTGGCTTTGTTCATGCTAATAAGAAATACAATAATCAGAAAGCATCACAGGTGAAAAGATTCAGAAGTGAGGAGTAAGCTGGGGCTTTCCAAGAAGCAGATGTCAGAAGCCTGGTGATTAAAATCAGTAGCTATTCAGAGTTCTTAATACAGAATCAAGACCTCAGTGCTAGTTTTACATGTATTACTCTTGATAACAATCAGAAATTGTTGGTAAAAATAGTGTTGGCAATAATAGTAATTTTCTCTAACTAATACAGTTCTGAATTAGTAAAAGAAGTGTTTTGCTTGAGGATATGTCCCTCTGTCTTTCAATGGGCTATAGTCTGTGCTACAGCACTCATGCCTAGCACTCCTCACCCCTCTGAGGTTTAGTCACTCAGTTTAAGTCACATGCAATTTTTCCACTATTAGGCTGTTCTCCTGTTAGTGATCTTCAAGGTGAAACTTCAGTTTTGAATATAATTTTTTTTTCTTCTTGCTTAGCCATTATATATAGAAGCCAAGTTTTATACTACAGTTATCTATGAATTCTTTGTATATTGCCTGCACTTCATTGCTCTTCAGTGGGGCACTGGAACAGGTTCCCACTCCCCAGGGAGTGGTCCCAGCACCAAGCCTGCCAGAGCTCATGAAGCCTCTGGACAATGCTCTCAGGCACATGGTGTGATTCCTGCAGCCTGTGGAGGAGTTGGACTGTGATGATCCTGTGGGTCCCTTCCAACTCAGGATATTCTATGATTCTTGTTTATCGTAAGTCAAATACAGCTCTTTTCATCTATTGCTGTGAGAGCCTAGTTACTCTGTAGCATACTGCTTGAACTCTTGTGGTTTTTAGATAATAGATGGAGGTCAACAAAGAGAACAACATGCTGTGTACAGAAGCCTTCCTAAAAAACAGTGCTCTATACAAGAGATTTTCCTGCTTTGGTGAAGCATCAAAGTTTGCATCCAATTTCCTGCATAGAGAAGCAGTGAGAGGGAGATGGAGAAACAGCCATGTAAGTTTTATCTTTCTGCTGTTTCTCAGATCTACTTAATTAATGGGATTACTTAAAATTCATGGGATTTTGAATCTAGCGGCAGTGCAAAGTCACATACAGAAGCATGGACTACAATTGCTCAGTACATACTCCAGTGCACTTTTGTGTGTGGGCTGCAGCAGACTAAAATGTGGCATGTGCCCCAGTTCCTGCATAGTTAAGGAAGTTGGGCTGTGCACGAGAGCAACAGAGGTGTAAACAAATGCTGATTTTTCCTGACTCTGCTTGTGGTATTTAAGCTCCACCAGAGAGGCCAAACAGATCGGCGCAGCTGATAATATTTTAACCTGAGGCAGTAACTTCTGACTGACTCTGGGGGAAGGAGAAGGCACAGGACAAGACTCTTCAATACCACAGATAAAATCAATTAGGTCAGCTCGGCTGGAGTTAGCTGACTGGCATTTGTCTTCTTCCTCCTGTGGGTCCCTTCCAAAGCGCTTTACTGACAGAACAGCGGACACAGCATAGGAGCTCAGCAGAGGATGCTTTAACCCAATCAAAAATAAAACACCTGAAAAAGAGTTTAAGCCAATGTGAAAACAATTGCAAAACATTGTTCATGCAAACGAAAATCTCCCCAAGTACTTCTTACAAGTTAACATCACGTGGGTTTAGACCTCAGCATCACACAGGCTGTAGAATATCACCCACTGATTCATGCTCTGAGGTTGGTAACTGCTGGCTGAACAAAAGACTGTCGAGAAAGACATCACAACAAATTTTGGATACTGGGCAATTTAGGTGCTAAACCAAATTTTCTTTATCTTTTAAACTGATCAGTTAATAAACACTACCACAATTCCAGTGCCCAGAGTCTGGACTGAAAGGTAGACCTTGCTAGAAACCAAACTGTTCAGGTTCATAACAATGAACAGTTACTTCTTTGTTAAGAATATTCTGTTTGACTATGTTGTAAAAATATGCCCTGACAATTTTGGTTGTGGGATTGTTTCCCTCTGGGCTGAGACAGAAAATGAACTTTGGCTTCCCACCTCACCTGAAGAAGCCTATGAATCATGAAGGTCCTGATGTGCCATCTCCCTAAGCTCACTATTTTAGTAAGAACAAGCCAGAATGTCAGTGAAAGAGTACTGAGATGAGAGTTAGGGCAATTGCAAACATTTGCCTAAAACTATACTTCCTTGCAATCTCATGATCAGAGAACTTGCTTAAAAAGAGTCATGGTCCCTGAGAAGCTGGTTGAGATCACAGGCAAAACATCCATCTTTTCAAACTGCTGCCACGGGCAGGCATACCTTCCACTAGACCAGGTTGATCAAAGATCCATCAGCCTGGCCTTGAACATTCCCAAGGACAGGGCATCCACAACTTCTCTGGGCAATCTGCTCTAGTGCCTCACTACCCTTACAGTGAAGAATTTCTTCCTTATATCTAATCTAAACCTACCCTCTATCAGTTTAAAGCCATTCCCCCTCGTCCTTTCACTACATGCTCCTGTCAAAAGTTCCTCTCCAGCTCCCTTGTAGCACCCTTTGCATACTGAAAGGTGTTGTAAGGTCTCCCCAGAGCCTTCTCTTCTTCAGGCTGAACAGCTCAAACTCTTTCAGCCTGTCTTCATAGGAGAGGTGTCTCAGCCCTCTGATTATCTTCATGGCCCACCTTTGGACTCATTCCAATAGGTCCATGTCTTTCCTGTGCTGAGAGCTCCAGAGCTGGAAGCAGTACCCTAAGTGGGGTCTTATGACAGCAGAGTAGAGGAGCAGAATCCCCTCCCTCGACCTGCTGGTCACGCTGCTCTTGATGCAGCCCAGGATACAAATCGCTTTCTGGGCTGTAGGCGCACATTGCCGGGTCATGTCAAGCTTTTCATACACCAAAACCCTCAAGTCTGTCTCCTCAGGACTGCTCTCAATCAATTCTCTGCACAGCCTCTATTTGTGTTTGGAAATGCCTTGACTCAGGTGCAAGGCCAGGAGGAAATAAACAGTAAAAAATTCCATCCCTTTGCTCAATAAGCAAAGGCTTTCTAAAAGAGGTAACAAGTGCTCTGGAATACCAGTAAGCTTGTGAAGCCAGAGAAATAGATTGAAGCTTAGTGAGATACCCATTTTTTATATCACTTCAGTTTAACGGTAAGTGGATAATTGAAGCCAAAGACAAAAAGGTTTTCAGCTTTGCAGCTTTGCCCAGATTTGTTTCCCACAAAGTCTTTCAAACAAAACACTCTGGCTGTTATGATGCCTTCCCCTTTATATAGGTCAAAGGATCCTGCAGTCATGACATTTTCCCTTTCTAAATCATACCCTATGACTCATAATTAGGTCTCCTTGCACTAACCTAAATAACTTTTCTCCTCCTTTGGTACAAAGCTTGCTTCATGTGGTTATTTTGTACTAAATTAGAAATAAGACAACAAAAGTGTAAGTATTTGAAAATACACTGTTAAGTTAGAATTAATTATCTTTATAATTAAAATAACTTGACAAGAATAATTTTATTCTATCCCCACTGTCATTTTATCCTTGAGACAGGACCATCATTATATTAGAGATATTTACTGCCCAAAGATATGAAATACATGGCAACCTTCCTTCTTCTTCTGTCTTCTCTTCCCATCATGCTAATAATATTGCTGCAAATAGAATAAGGAAATGCAGGTTAAATAGGAAACTAACGAAAACAATTTTATTCCATGCAGTCATTGCACTGTTGGGAAAAATAACTCACCTGCAGTGATGTTGTGGGTTTTGCAGCCAGAATACTGGAAACTCCCAGAATTTATGTGAGTGTCTGGACATTGACAGAGCAAGTAAGTCCTACACAGATGATATGTCAAACTTTCCTGTGGTGCAGCTTGAGACAAACTACCCTATCCCTGAAGCTGATGTTACTAATCCAGAGTTACTAGATTTTTTTCTCCTACTTTTACATTTTCTGCCACTTCCTGATAACACGTCAGGTAACAATACCTGAATATATGTTCATTTGTGGCAAGTTCAACAGCCTAATCTTTTTGAAAGCTTTCAGTTGCTGCCTAGAAGTTGATCACTGTCCAGTATTAGCCACATGTGGTACCTACATGACTTTAGAATTCCATTCTGACTGCCGAGGCTTTTTTTTCATATCTAAATTGTCTCTTTACCTACTGATATATCTAGGGAGAGAAGGGAGGAGAGTATTTACAAATTAATCCTAGGGTGACTTGTCATTTTCTAAACACAGAATCACCAGACCACCTGAGGACTTTCCCTACACAAACCTGTGTGTCTCTGCCAACTGCAGGAAGAGCTTAGGGGGAAATAAGTTTGTATATATACATGTACGTGTGTTTGTATATATAGAATGATGTGTAGTGAAAGAGATAAAAGTATATGTATAGTGGGTCAGAAACAAACCTTGATACACCTTTGTCAGTGATTTGGGTGACCTGATGATTTTTTCAACTGTCTTGATCTGCACCTTAGTATAAACTCAATATCTGGTAACAGAAATGTCTAGAAGACATTTTTTTAAGATGTAAAGCTTAAAATTAATGAACCTTGGCAGCACATTCTGAGACATATTGACAGTATCTGCCTGCATAAAAAGAGCAGAGTTATGAGCAAATCAAATGTGACCTGGTTTGGTAATCCTTCCGTTGTTTAGCTTTTCAGATTTCACAATCAGAGCCTGAGAAATAAGGAAGAAAGACTGCCAGGAGCAAGAAGCATAAACAGTGAAAACTCAGCACAGCATTCTACCACTGATTCCCCTGACATCCCCTGATTTCCAGCACTGATGAGTGTGTTGGGAAGGCAAGGCTGGGATACAGACATTGCTGCTGAAACATGGAACTGATGCCCTGGTCAGCTATACTTATGCCAGATCTACCAAAATATCTTTGGTCTTTCTGGATTAAGTGAAACATAAGTGGAGAGAGCAGGCTGAACCTACAGAGGTGATCTTGTCTGCTTCAAAGATCTTTTCTTCAGAAATGTATAGTTCTATAACGACAATAATGCAGTTTCACCTCTTTTAAAAAAAGTCTTTGGGGTGGCAACAGCTGCACTTGTAGTGAATCTTGTGGAATTTGTCAAGAAAAATATACTACTGAGGAAAGTTAGTGGCATTAACCCGTTGCTCTTTTCTGCTTCAGAAAAACCAACAGCTCTTGCTTTTCATCCCATAAACTACTAAAAAGAATTCCAGATTTGAAAAGTGTGCATAAAAACATGAGAAGCTTTTATGATTATTATCAATCTACAATACGTAATACTGTGGAGAAGATACTTAATTTTCAAGTGTTAATTTTAATCACATTCAAATATTTTCCCCTAAACAAGTAATAGAAAAGAAAAATTAGAAAAAACTCCAGATATTTTAGATTTTTACTTATTTTAAGTGATAGTTATTGAAATCTGTCAGTAAGTGAAAGCACCTCATGGGTGCCTGTATAAGAAGAGAAATAATCAGTAATGCATCTGACAGCATGGCATTAAAGCTACTTAAAACACACATATTGCTAACGAGCATAAGACAATGTATGCCCTGCATCTGTATATGCACCACTTCTAATGTTATACATTCTTTCCAAGGCAGAAATTCTGTCACACCCACACACTTCACTGACACACAGAAAAAAACCAAACAACAAAACTCCCTCAAACAATAAAGAATATAGATAATGAAAGGAAATCGAATTATTTGTGGAGCCATTCCTTACCATGGGAAATAAACCCATACATTTCAGGTTCATTCATCTGTTTCTACTCACTTTGGGGATTAATTTTGCTTTGTGGGGAGACGCTATTTAGAGTCTGAAACCAACACTGCAATATCTCTTGAACAGTTATTCAATCTTTTCACCTGAGAGATTCTTCTGCGCTGCTCCCTCCACTTCCAAATATCATTAATTAAGTGCTTACCTGTGTGGTGAATCATTTAGTTTTCCCTCAGTGTGGGAGAGAATAAAGAGATGTTCCCTGCTCAATGACAACTGAAAACGAAAATCACATCCAAAGAAACCACAGGGTGCCACATACACTGTTTCTAAGAAGATATGTACCAGGACTATTTCTGGATATTATATAGTAGAAAAGATTTGGGTGAGTACAGGAAACAAACCATTTTCCAACAAATACAGCTAAGTTTTAAGCTAAAAGTAGGTTTTCTTCTTCTTTGGTGTGTTTTGGAGAGGAAGGAAGAAGGAAGGAAAGGAAATGGAATTACACTGGGTTGTTATTTTATTTCATGTAAACACCCACATAACATCTTGCCTGCGTTACCGCAAATAGCCATTAAGGTCAAGAAAATGGTGCATTTCAGGAAGAGCAGAAGAAATATACAGATAGGAACTTGTGTAGTTGGGAGAATTATATCCTCTTCCAAAAAAAGGAAGAATGATCAGTATTCTGGCATGAATACAAAACCTAGTATATGCTGTTTATAGCTTATTTGTATTTATGAATAAATCTATTACATATATTTAAATAACAAGCGCTCCCTCTACTGACATTTTGTGGGATTTGGTGTTTTAACTATTGAAGGTACAGATGAGAAAGTTTATAGGTAGAAGTGAGATCTGTAAGACTACCTGTTGAAGTCAGGAAAAAAGTAAAAGCTTTTAGACATGCTAGAAGATTATTAAGGTCATTAGCACAATGTATGTGGCAGAGTTGGGGAGAGTCTTACAGTAAAAACCAGACTTACATACAGAGTTGCACTCGGATGCTCTCCCTTCCTGATGTTTACTTTGCTGGTTTATCTTTCTTCCTGGTGGGTGTAATACCCTTGCTTTACTGACCTTCACTTCAGACTCTGAAAGCCAAAGGCAGACATTTCATTTACTCATTTAGCTATCTCAGTACAGTGAAAACATAATAACAAAAACAACACAACTATCCAAGGCAGAGGACTGCATTTCAGCAGATACCCTGTTTACACTTGCTGCACTCTAGTATAGACCCTTGACTACATCTTTTAAAAGTTACATACATTATCACTACTTCTTAGTTTACAATAACATTAAATGTAACGCTTGTAACAGTTCTTTCTGGTATATTAGAAAAACAGTCTATGATAGCTCTCAAGGTTGTGGCTGATGTCATGTCACAGGTATCCTCAATTCTGGTATTCTGTAATGCTTTTCAGAGCATTGTCCTAATCTTTGAGTTTAAAACACAAAATACTGATTTCTGGCACAGTCCTAGGGAGTGGGGCTATCATGCACAGGATTCAAACAAAATCATTGCCGCGCTGCTACTGCAACTCTCTGGAACGTATCTATCTCAGCTCTGTGCACTCCCAAGTGCAAGTTTACAGGAGAAGGTGTGACATACTCTGCAGGGGTTCTCAGACTATAAACCACACAGTGTTTCTAACTATTGTATGGTAGCTGTACTTCCTGATTCTGTGTTTATACCACTACTTAACCATAAAAGACACAGAGTAGAACCAGCGATTACCAGCATCTGTGATGTGAAACAGCACGTCTGTGCAGCAGCTGTGGTCTCACCACAGCTGCTGGACTGAAGGTGACCTCCTGCACTGAGGTCAATGATTCTTCAGAGTCATTATGTTCACCCAGCCTGCTGCTGAAGGTTACTGCCGTCACAGTTTCTCAAGGGGTGTGAGTTTATCCAAGGTGCCTGAACCTGGTGCCTGTTTCAAAATGCTGGAGCAGGGCAAGAAAATGCTATCGTGGGTGAGCCGCTGGATAAGGGCAGGAGGCTGGCAGCAGCAGTAGTGGCAGAAGCAGCTCAAGAGGTTGGGATGAGCAGCAGGAAATTGAAAGAAGTTGGTGGGGGCATGCAACTACAGTCACAGTGTTGAAACTTGGGTTCCCTGAGAACACAGGAGCACACATCTGGAGGTAATGGAGTCAGGCCATCGCTGTACGCATGTGGCAACTTCTGCATCTTTCACTTGCTCTGAACCCAAGTATGAGGAAGCCGATGATGGTAAAGCTGCAGTAAAAAGTTCCATTTCAAACTGTACTTGAGGATCTGCTGGCCTATCAAACACGCTGCCTCATTTATACAGTGGGCAAAGCAGACATAAAAAGCAAATTAGCACAAAATGGATAACTGCCTCCTCTGCCCACAACTTCAGCTTAACTCCCTTTATTTTCACTGTTATAAACTGAGGTGCAGGAGGAGAGCATATTCAACAGATGTGTTTTGGTATGCCTTAAATATTTATTGGTGAAAAATTATGTAAAGGCACATCAGCATTTTCCATATTTCCATTTCTTTGTCTCATGCAGATGGGGAGAGGAAAGGAAAATCTTTTCCCATTCAGATGCCTGTTGATTAAACAACTCCTGGATATTGAGAATACCAAGCATTTCATCCTGTTAAAGACTCTGAATTCATGCGCCTGTATGCAGATAGCTACTTGGAAACCAGAAAGAAGATTCAGCTTCCTGCTGTAGGAGTCTATGGAGATGCTCTAGGGCATTGGAGATGGCAGATGAGGTGCAGTAAGTTTGACCCAGGATTTGAGAAGACTCACACGCCCCTAACGTGGCAGCTGAAAGCCCACCAGGACTGAGACCCCACAGCCCCTAAGATGACCCAGAAGGCTCAGCTCAGTTGTCTAACTCACATGCTCGTTGTCACTGGGG
This sequence comes from Grallaria varia, assembly GCA_013396735.1. Lineage (NCBI taxonomy): Eukaryota > Metazoa > Chordata > Aves > Passeriformes > Formicariidae > Grallaria > Grallaria varia. Next base: position 185,359 of record VWZG01003240.1, on the reverse strand, counting down.
ATGTTGTAGGTTATTCAGCACAACTTCCAGGTGACAGCACAGTCAAGTCTCCTGTTGGCCACATGATATGTTTTCCAGTCCCACGCATGGATATCACGGATATCTGACAGCTCCTCAAACAGCACTAGTTACTCCTGATTATGCAACTCAATTATGTCATGTTAATTTGTGTTTTTACGGAGCCTGGATCTGTTTTCAAACACAGCAGGGTGTACTGGAAGCATGCGGTAGGCAGCACGGCAAAGGCCACCTCCCTGAGCCGCCGGTGGCCGCGGTGACCCCTGCCCGGCGCCCAGGGCCCAGGGGCCTGGGCAGGGTGGCTGTGCCCGCGGAGCCCCAGGCTGGCAGAAGAACAGGCCTGGGGAACGCTCCTCCTCTCCTGTGCTGTGTTGTGCTGTCCTGTCGGGAGGGCTGAGGGAGCTGCGGGTGTTCAGCCTGCAGAAGGAGGCTCAGGGGAGACATTATCACTCCCTGCAACCACGGGGACGGAGGGTGTGGCCAGGCGGGGCGCGGCCTCTTCTCCCAGGCAACAACGGCCAGGGCCGGAGGAGGTAGTCGAGCTGCGCCGGGGGAGGTTTAGGTTGGACATCGGGGAGAATTTCCTCACAAAAAGGGTGATCAGATGTGGGAATGGACTGCCCAGGAAGTCACCACCCTTGGAGGTGTTTAAGGAAGCACTGGACGTGGCACTGAGTGCCATGGTCTGGGTGACACGGTGGCGTTCTGTCCCGGCTTGGATTCCGTGGTTTCCAGCCTAATTCCAACCCGAGAGTCTGTGAAAGGGGCACAGCTGCGGCACCGGGTAGCGCAGCCGCGCCCACATGCGGGGTGTGTGGGCGCTGTGCAGTGTGTCCCTGCGGGACCGCACCAACCCCGGCCGGGACTCCACCCACGGCGGTTAAACACCGCGGCGGGTGACAGCCGCGCCCCGCCCCGCCGCCAGGCGGCGCCTCTCGCCGCGGCGACGCGCCAGCACAGAGCGGTACCACAGAACGCGGCCCGCCCGCGGAAGCGGAAGCGCTCCCGGCGGCGGCGCTCGGGGTGACGCGTCCCGGTGCGGGTGAGGCAGGTGGGGGTTCTGCCAGGCAGCGGGAGGGGCGGCGGGAGGCGGCGCTGGACCCCGCTGGGCCACCTTGGAACACCCTGCCAGCACCGGGGGCGCGCAGGGGAGCCAGGGGTGCGGGTGGCCCTGGGACAGGCGCGGGGCCTTCCCGGCCGGCGTCTTCCCTGGGTGTCGCCCCGCCCGCCGGCCGGGGGTGGGCTCTGCGGAGCCACTCGGGGCGCTCCGCGGCCTTGCCGTGCAGAGGGTGCTCGGCGCTGCCGGCAGGGACGGGGCGGCGACTTCGGGCCTTTAAATCAAAAGAGCGCTTTTCTCTCGTTGCAGGCACTTTCCAGGTCTTTCTACCGGAGAGCGCGAGATCTGCCTCGGCGCCCGCCTGCTGGAGTTCACTGGTTGTTAAGTAGACTTGAAAGCGGTGTGACATCGCGCCGCCAGCCCCTTCCTTCCCTCCTGAGAAAGGGTAGCTGCTTTCTGAGCCATCACATACCAACCTCATGTATTCCTAAGATTGTCATCAGCTTCTTGCTTACTATTTTGAGGCCTTACAGAGGTTTAATTACTTATAGGTCCTAGGGGTTATAAAGTAATTTAAGATGTTTGTGCTACTCAGTGTTAATTATCTAATTCACTCCTGTATTAAGAGACATCGTTTTAACTTGGGATTGGTTAACTCGCCAAAGAATTAAATTATTTATGGATAAGGGCTGTTTTATTTGACTGCTGTTGGCCTGCAACTTAAACTTGCATCTTTTATTTTTTTATCCTATGCTTTTTCTTTGTTATGGCTGCTGCAACAATAGTTCATGATACATCAGAAGCTGTAGAGCTCTGTGCTCCCTGTGGGTTATACCTTAAGCCCATTACAAAAATGACCATCAGTGTGGCGCTTCCTCAGCTGAAGCAACCGGGAAAATCCATTTCGAACTGGGAAGTGATGGAAAGATTGAAGGGGATGGTGCAAACTCATCAGTTTTCCACTCTGCGGATTTCTAAAAGCACAATGGATTTCATTCGGTTTGAAGGAGAGGTTGAGAACAAAAGTTTGGTTAAGTCTTTCCTGGCTTGCCTTGATGGCAAAACAATAAAGCTGAGTGGCTTCTCTGACATTTTAAAAGTGCGTGCTGCGGAATATAAGATTGACTTTCCTACCAGACATGACTGGGACTCATTTTTCCGTGATGCGAAGGATATGAACGAAACTTTGCCAGGGGAGAGGCCAGACACTATTCACTTAGAGGGCTTACCTTGTAAGTGGTTTGCAGCAAAGGAGAGTGGGTCGGAAAAGCCAAGTGAAGAAGTCCTTATAAAAGTTTTCCAGAAGTTTGGAGAAATCCGTAATGTGGACATACCTATGCTGGACCCTTACAGAGAAGAAATGACTGGCAGAAATTTCCACACTTTCAGTTTTGGAGGCCATCTAAATTTTGAAGCTTATGTCCAGTACCTAGAGTACGCAGGTTTCATCGAGGCCATGAATGCCCTGCGAGGGATGAAGCTGATGTACAAAGGTGATGATGGCAAAGCAGTCGCTTGCAATATAAAGGTGAGAGACTGCAGGCTTTTTTTTATGGGAACCCATATGAAAGACCAAGTACAACTGAATGTCATTTCCATAGTGCTTGAAACCTACATCTGTGTGCTGTAGTGATGGTAACAGGTGGTATTGAAAGCACTAATGCAGCTTTATGAAACAGCCATAGAACAATTTTTAAAGAAAAATGCTGGCAGAAAAATGTGTTGTTAGACTATGTAAGCAAAGTGAGTGAGGTTTTTCTTTTTCCTTGACAAGACAGTTCCATAAATAAGAACTGCTGACAGAAGGATCAAGTTTACAAACATTACTTTCTAAATAGTTTTAGAAAATAATGTGTTTATAAATCTTGTGATTTCACTTAAAATTCTAATTCTGACCAAGTTCTGACAAATTTAATCAGAAAGTTGACTTTAATTTACATTGGTTTTTCTTGCGTTCACTGCAAAGAAAAATTTGGACGTGAGAGGAATTTCACAACCTTTGTATTTGGTCCCTGCATTGATAATGAGGTTTACCAGACAAGTGTCAGAACTGTGAAGTTTAATAGCATGTGGCCTGTATGGCCTGGGGAATACAATTAATCATTAGTGTCCCTCACATACAGAAAGGCCTCACAAAAATTGAAATGGGAATGGTCATTTCTAGCACAGTTACATGTGAATGTGCTATGCTTAATTCATAGTATTTAAGAACTATTTTTCTGTAACATAATTGTCTTAGAAATTACAGGTTTGAGAGGAGAGAACAAGACAGTCTGTTCAGATGTAGTATCTGTGAAAGCATGGCCTCAATAAGATTTACTCTGAAGGTGGTCTGTGCATTTAGATGTTTGTTGAGTGTTTGCTGAAGAGTTTTGATATGCCCAATAGACATTCATCAAACCAGAAAGTATATTTCAGGAAAAAAATAGAGTATTCTTGTGTGTAGTGTGGGAATGTGCAAATATTTATTCAAGTCAGTGTAAGTAAAATACTGTAATTTTTTATGTTGTTATCAAAGCTTGTCAGTTGCAGCATAAAAACGGTGCCTTGACCCAGTGAAATTCAAACTGTCACTTGCACACAGGGGATCAGGGTTCCCAAAATTAGTTTGGTTGCGCAAGAGGAAGCATGCCTTCCTGACAGCTGCTCTGTTGGGACAGATCTCTGTCATACAAGGTCGCAACACCTGTTCTACCTATCTGTCCTTTCAGAGAAACATCATTTTACATTGATCCTGGGTAAATTAAACTGTAGAGTATGTGTCCCATGGTCTCTTCCCTGTGGTTGCTGACCATGGGTCTGCGGGAATGTTTTTTAGCCCCCTGGCTCCATACAGAATGGGAGATGAGGACACCAGGGTCTCCTGGTGTCCTGTTCCAACATGCAGCTGGACATGGCCAAGGTGTGTTCATGTGTAGTGGAAGCTGAGCATTTTTGAGGTCTCATTTCTCAGATTATGTGTATCTTCCTTTTCTATTCTGTTCCCACAACTTGGGATCTTCAGCCCCATGTACCTCAGTTTGGGAATCTTGGTTTAGAACTGGTGGGAAGGCACTTATTTCAGTCAGGTGCTGAATGCTGTAGAACTATTTTGTTTGCAGAATTTAAGAATCACAGTTTTAGACAGAAATGGCCTTTATTAGGCCCATTTCTACCTAGTGCTATACAGTCCCTTATCAGCATGCATAAATTAAGAGTTCTGTATGTGCCTGTTCTGGCACATTGAAAACATTGTACAGCCAGGGCCTGAACCACACTGGGGTTTATTTTTGGTTGTAAAACACAGAAATGTAACGTGGTATCTGATTTTTCTAGTATGCATGCATTTAGTACCCAGTTACCTAGATGGTGCTTGGTCTGGGTACACAGAGAAGCTCCCTTTATTTTAAAAAAGGTTTTATATTTCTGATTGTACTTGCACTGAGATCTAGGCTAAAATTGCGTGGGTTGTTGGGGATTTTTAATTCTTTTTCTGCCTCCTTAAGACTGTTTTCGATTGTATCCTTTAAAGGTTTCTTTTGACTCAACAAAACACCTCAGTGATGCATCAATTAAGAAACGTCAGCTGGAAAGGCAAAAGCTTCAAGAGCTTGAGAAACAGAGAGAGGAACAAAAGCGTAAAGAGAAAGAAGCTGAGGAAAAACAGAAAGAGGAAGAACGGTATTTATAATTTCTTGCTCAGTTGTATTTTAACAATCAGGAATATCAAAACTATTGTTGCTCCTTCATATCGACATCAAAAGATAAAAAATAACTAAACACAGGTTTCCTGTATCTAAAGTGAAGCATTTAAAACTGAATGGGGTTATTTAGATTATCACTTATGCTTATGTTAATTTCAAAATACTCAATTTCCTAAAAATTGTGCCACTAGACACCTCGTTTCAGAAACCCTTGGCCATTAGCATAAGCTACCATTTTGTCGTAATGACCAAAACAGAAATCACCACTCCTGCACACATTAATTTGCTTAGTATTTTACTTCCCACCATGATAATTTTCTGCCCAGCTGCCTGATGCATTGTTAATGTCTCTGGTCAAATAAGTTTAAAAAATAATTCTTTGTTGTAGCCATGTTTTGTCTTTGAATTTTAAGTTTTTAAAAAATGACAGGCTGATGACTGTTTGTTGTCTTTTACTTTTGTTCTTCAGTGATCAACAAGACTTGCTTAGAAACAAATTTACTTAAAGTATGAAATGTATTTTTACATAGAGTAGTAGTTTAAAATTGTACCTGGGACAGATAAGGTAAAAATGCGCATCTCTTTTTAGGAAGCAGAGAGAGCTTGAAGAGTATGAGAGAGAGAGAAAAAGAGAAGAAAAGTTGCGCAAGAGAGAACAGAAACAGAAAGATCGTGAAGTTCGACGAAACAAAAAGCAACTTGAAAAGCTTCAAGCTGAAGAACAGAAAAAACTGCAAGAGAAGATAAAGCTAGAAGAAAGGAAGCTCCTGCTAGCACAGAGAAATCTTCAGTCCATTAGATTAATTGCAGAACTTCTAAGCAGAGCAAAGGTAACTTCAGTATTTATTTCAGAAGCTAATGAGAAAAGCAGCAAAGCCCTTTACTGACTTGAGATGTGGTGGAGAGCGCTGTTCATTAAAAACAGGTTTACTGCCTTTCCAGATGCTATTCCTTAAACTAAAAAATCAGAAAAGGGCAATGAAATAGTATTTCTCCCTTATATGTGGAAAATATGCACATATAAGTAAATGGAAGAGTGACCTTGAACCTATAGTCCTGAATAGCATTTTTTACCTGTAAGTTAATTGGCAGGCTTGCTCTTAAGTCCGGTGAAACAACATGTGAGCATGATAAAGTGAACGAAATATGGAAGATAAGATGTAAGACCTTTTTTTTTATTTAGTTCCAGTTTTCATGCTGTTTCCTAGCTGCATTTCAGCAATTTTGTTAACTGCTCTTTGCAATTTCAGAGAATGAACTTTCAGTATTTGATACTTGAAAATCTGCAGAATTGTTTTTCTATGTGAAAAGTACTGTCAGCAAAGGATTTAAATGTTAGATCCTCTCTCCCTAACAGTATTGTTATGTTTTCACTGAAACAGTGAAGCTTAAGACTTGGATAAAATCATATCTGTGGAAATGAAAAGCTATGCGGCAAAGTGCATGTTTTTTTCCTTGAAGCCATGCAGTGCTATATACAGACCAGTTATACTCTAGAAGAAGGGAGAAATGCTTTTTGCAGGCTTTTTAACTTTGTAGCTGTGGAATAGAACGGTTGTCTGATGAAAGAGGGAGTGTGTTTCTTTCAGTTGGAGAATTCTGAGGTGTACACTAAGCCATTTGACTGGGTCAGAATAAAAAAAGTTTAAACTGTTGTTTTCGATGTTGTGAGTTTCTGCGTGGTTGACAAAATGAGAATCAGTTTCTACATAATATTTGTCTGTTAAATTTCTGGCTGATTTTTATGGGTTCATTATAAAGCCATCTATGAATGAGAGAGTAAAATTATCTAAGAGAAATTCTCAGATTTTTTTTTTAAATATTAAATTTGACTGAAACCTTGAAGTGTATTGATAAATGTATTTCAATACTGCAGATTTCATATGTTGTTTTGGTTTGTGTCACTATTGTAATATTAAGAAGCTATACAGACCAAGCTTTGTTTTTGCCATGTGAAACAGCTAGGAGAAATTAACATTCCAGAATTGTGGACCATTAATGTTTCACCTTACAACAGCTGTGTGTTAGGGGGTTTTTATGGTTGCTTGATTTTGGTTTTTTTCTCTTTAAGAAGGAAACACCATTTTTTTGGGGGATGGTTAAGTTCTGTTTGTTAGATTTTATTTTCTTGCCATATTGTTGCTTTTGTGTTATGGCATAACACGGAAGCATGAGCAGGTGTATAAATGCTTTTTGTTTACTCTTGCCTTTCCTTTGACTGTGTTTCAGACAGTAAAGCTTTTGGAGCAAGAACAGAATGAAGAAAAGATTTGTCTTCAGCAGCAAGAGGAGAGACGAAAACTCCAGGAGGCTGAGCTTAAACGTGTGGAAGAGGAAAAAGAGCGAGCACTGGGGTTGCAGAGAAAAGAAAAGGAACTGAGGGAGAAACTATTGAACAATCTTCTGAGCAAGAAAATGGATACAGTTAATCAAAACAAAAAAGAAACTGTAGCATCTGACGTGCTGAAAAACCCTAGTGGTGTTTCACACACTCTATCATCCTGCTGCATCACTTCTACCTCTGGACAGCCTGCTACTGGAAAGCTGGCTCCAGGCTCCCAAACAGAAGTAGCATCCCCTGAAAGTGTAAACTCTAAATGCAAGTACTTAAACGGCAACATTCAGGACAAAATTCACATCAAAGAAGGTCAGAATCTTCAGACTACAAACTCTGAGAGGTGTTCTGAGAAAAGGGGTTCAGAGGTACTTTCATGTGCTTCCGCCAATAACCAGGACCAGAAGAGCCTCTCTAGCTATGACCAGAATACTCACAGGAAGGACTCGCACTGTGAGCAGGACAAACGTAGCACAGAGACAAGGAGAAGAAAGAGCCGTTCGTGTAGCAGCATAAATAGTGATGAGAGTAAGGGTAAACGAGAGAGCAGCAGACACAGGAGAGATGTGAGTTACCGGGATGAAAAGCGCAGGAAAGAAAGGAGATATTATAGACACTCTAGCAGAAGTTACAGCCCTCGACGAAGCCATAGTCCTCGTCGAAGAAGTGTAAGCCCCAGACGTTCACGTTACAGAAGAACTCGCAGTAGGGAACGTAGACAAGACAGAAGAGAAAGAAGTCGTAGTCGCAGAAGTGTGAGCAGGAGACGAAGGCACCGGAGGTGATCACTGAGCAAGCAAAGGAGTACTTGGAGTGGGTAATGAAGGCCTTGGCTCCTTTGAAAAGCTGTGGTTGGACAGAAGGGCCAGAAAATTGCAAAACAGACTTCATTGGTGTGACTGCTGTAGAAAACACATTTGTTTCAACCAATGCTTAGCTTGCGTCTAGTCCCTGAAATCAAGAAAACACATGCCTGATTTTTTTGACCTTGCTTCCTTTGTTGTCTCTTTCTACATTTCTACCACAATGTAGGTATAACTACCTGTGCTTGTGCTAAGAGCCAATCTGTTTTCTTCAGTTTTCTAAACCTTAATTTTAGGGTGTTTAGTTTTTGTCTCTGTATCACCAAATTTGACTTGAGAAGGAACTGAAGAGGTGACGAGATATTACATACAGATTTGTTTTCAAGTATTTTCTGATGCATTTATTGAAAATGTGTTTAATAAAGTAGAGATTTTACTGATTGAGGTGGATAGCAGGACTTTCGTATTTTTCTCAAAACTGATTATAAAGATACGCAGGATACCTTTCCAATTGGTGTGATTCCTTCATGTGTCTGTATGATGCCAAGCTTGTGGCCCAAATTATTTTGCTGTGTAATACCTTTGTATAATACTTTTCATGTAAGAGAGGCACACTGGTGTAGGAAGTAAGCAGTGGTAAAATGGTTGAAAGTTGTTCCAATACTTTGTTGACATATTTGGCTTTGTAATTACTTCAGGTGGCATAGAGCTACTTGAAACATTTTTTCAGGTATATAAAGAGCTAGACATTATCTTGAAAAAGGGGCCTTGCTAAATTATTTTTACTTGTGGTGTTAAAAAGTAAGGCTGCAGTGTCTCTTGTTAAATCCATTTAAGAATACTTCTGCTTCTAAAATGCAGCTCAGGAATATTAAAAGCTATAACATTACAGTGAAAGAGTTTATTTTGCATTTTTATGGTAAAATTAAAAAGAAAACTTTCCAGTGAATTGAAGTTGCTGTTTTCATGTCAGTATATTTAAATCTGCAGAAGTGCCGTATAAGAACCTGTTTCTTGAAAATATCACTCAGCACATTTGAACGATGAAATTCAGCTGCTCTTCTTGATGGTCCTGGTATGTTGCAGCTATGTCAGCTGTTAATTCACCAGGACATGTGCTCTATATCTACAGCCTTCAGCTGCCATTTTCCTCACACTGATGCTGCTGAAATCTTTGTAGTTACTAGCTGTGAACAGAAAAGGTAGACAGTGACATCACTAAATTGTGAGGAGCTGTTGTGTCCTTGGAAAACAGAGAAGCCTAGATGAATCAGAGGGCTGGGCAATCAACAGCTGTATGAAGTTTAACAATGACAGGTACTGGATTCTGCACCTGGGATGGGGCAACCCTGGATGTGTGGACAGACTGGGGACTGAGATGCTGGAAAGCAGACCTACAGAAAGTGATCTGGAGGTCCTGGTCAGTGTGAAGTTGAACATGAATCAACAGTGTGCCCTGGCAGCCAGTAGGGCCAACTGTGTCCTGGGATGCCTCAGGTGAAGCATCGTCAGCTGACGGAGGGACACCTCTCAAGCAGAGGGAGTGATTGTCCTTCCCTGCTCTGCAGTAGTGTGGCCTCACCTTGAATGCTGTGTGCAGATTTAGGCCTCACAGTATGATAAAAAAATAAAGCTGTTAGTGTCCAAAGGAGGTCAACGAAGATGGTGAAGAGCCTTGAGGGGAAGACATGGGAGGAGTGACTGAGTTTACTTGATCTGTTCAGCCTGGAGGAGACTGAGGGGAGACCTCATTGCAGTTACAACTTGTGCTTGAGGGGAAGCAGGGGAACAGGCAGTGATCTTTTCTCTGATGACCAGTAACAGGACTCGAGGGAATGGCCTGAAGTTGTGTCCGGGGAGGTTTAGGTTAGATTTTAGAAAAAGGTTCTTCACGCAGAGAGTGGTTTGACACTGGAACAGGCTCCCCAGGGAAGTGTGCGCAGCACCAAGCTTGCCCAGATTATCTTGGGTGGGGGTCTTGATAATGTCAGAGAGGTAATCAGGGAGTTGTTAGTTTATAGTGCTACTTTCAGGAAGTCATCAAGCTATGAATACAGTGTTGTTCCCAAGGAATGGAAACAGTTGCAGCAGTGGCAGTCCCTGAAAAGTGTTGGAGTCATAGTAGAAGAATCCAACAGGTATGTGTTTTGCATTTAAACTCCAGTCTTTTCAGTGCAGGATCCTTTTGTCATGTGTCCTTGTACTGGGTCTGGCAGTGATGGAGTTAATGAGCTTCATTTCTTGGTTTGGTCACACCCTCTCCAGAAGGGGTGGAGTGAGGCTGGGAGGGAACACAGCTGATCCCAGGGGTCCTGTGCCCTATAATGGTCATGCTCAGCAGTAAGAGCAGGGGGATTTGTCTTTCCAAGGTAACCACTGCTGGGTATCGGTTTTCCTTGTGGTCTTCATTGATGATGGTAAGGAAGCTTGAGAAGCAGTTGAAACTGTAATCTTATAAAAGGTCATAAATATGAATTATGTCATGCCAATATAGTTTATTCAGGTTTTTATTATGGTGAAGGTATGTACTTGTACTACTACTAAAACTACTGATGCAATAATTTAAAGAATATAATTTTTGATAGAAAAAATTGCTCTTTGTTCTGCATTGATTTTCACTCAGTCCATTACTGCCAAATATCTTCTTGGGGTCTTAGTGTTTCAAATGAAAGAACCTAAGATACCAGCAGGTTTTATAATGGCTTCTAGAAGTTGAAGTACCAAAGTCACTGATGTTTTCCCCTGCTTTGGAAGACTGTTGTGATGCTCATTGCATAAATCTCACCTGATCGCTTGTATTTGCAAGACTGACTTTCAGGACCTGTCTAAAACCAGATAAAATTAGTCTTTTTTATTGTAACTGTGAGTCTTCATTACTTCTCTGTTAGACTACCATTTGAAAAGTTGAAGCCTGGATGTGAGCTTTCATGTTGACTGCATGAAGGGCAACCCCAAGGGTATAGGGCAGACAAATCCTTGAAGATGGAAGACTTCAGTGCTTGTCATTCCTCAAGAAATGTTAAGCTTATCCCATGCATTCGACTATTTTACTTAATTTCTTTGTGTCCTGCTTTTGAAATCTGGAGCTCTTCCTATGCCATTGCAAAGCCAAGAACTCAAATAATTCCCAGCTTCTTGCCCTGTATCAGGCAGCCATACCTGTCAACTCTCAGCTTATTTTAAAATCAGTCTTTGTTGCTGAGGAAAGCTCAGGTTCACTCTTAACTGGTATGTTTTTTTCCTTCTGTAGTGGAAAGATTTCCCCAACAATTATGACTGGCGTAATATAAATACAGGGTGTATATCCCATTAAGCCATGGATTTGGGGTACTTCATGCTATGGTGTTGTGTTCATGCCTGCTGGAAAGCCTTGGCAACTGTGGAAAAGACCTGAGCACTATTCAACATATTAAGTCCCAAGAAGTGCCTAGCGTTTCTTCCCTGTTCTGCCTCTGTTCTTGAGTCTTAAATCACATGATGAGACAGACAGTAGGAGAGTTTTCTCAGCTGTGAGGATGCACCTCTCTTGTTGCACTCAGCTGCAGGAGAGATCACATCTGTCACTGCAATGTCTCTCTTTTGTCCTTGCAGAGGTGCCAGGAGAATAGGATTGAGTGGGAACCAACCTTGCACTTGAGGTTGTGTAGGATTCTGGAGTGTGTTAATCATCTAATGATACGAGGGAGCATGTGATCTCTTCCTGTTTGAGGAGGAAAACCCTGCTTATCACAGACTGCGTTTAGCAAGGTCTGAGCTGAGGAGACTGGGAAGTTTGTGGACCAAAGCTCCTGAGCCTCCTTGTCCTGTGCAGGTGCATATGCTCTTTGCACATGGTTGTCTCATCATGGCTGTTGGCAGTTGCAACCAGAAGTGGTTTTCCTGCAGCCCTTGTGAAGCAAAGAACGAGTCTCAAAAGGGTTAGAAATCTAAGCTCCTGTTGCTATGGACAATGTTACCACACATTCCTGTTCTTGTCCTTAAAAGAAGAACATTTCTTCCTGTACCTATCTGAGGGCAAATGAGCTTCTGCACTTCCCAGACTTTCAGCCTGCAATTTTCTTTTCATCTCCTGGCCTCAGCCTGCACTGGGTGACTTAGGAAGCAGCTAAGTCAACCTACAGCTTCGCCACAAGAGCAAGGCCAAGCCCTTCAATGTGATTATTGTGATGCTTTCCATCTGCTTACTGCCTGTTCTGGTAAAGTAACTTTCACATTTGACTCAATGTATGAGTCAAGTTGCCGGAAGTAATCCATATTAGTAAAAAATGATTACCAAAGCTGTGGCCATATCCATATTCTTTTTCTAATTAGCTCTACCTTTTTTAACCAATCTATTTAGTGACCTAGAATAAGGGCATAAGCATAAAAAATTTGATATGTTATCTAGAAGCATCATCCTTATAGCACACAGACAAAAAAGGAATTTTTGCAGTTGCTTCCAAAATTGTGAGCACAGGATTCTATCAGTGCCACAAGGCTGTAAACACAAACTAATGATAATTGATTACTGATCGTGGCTACCTGAACATCACACCAGTGTCAGCTTTAGGGCAGTTCTTGAATATGTATAGGATCATGTAACATATTATTGTGGCTGCCCCTATTTGACAGCAGAGGTAGAGATGTTGTTACATTCTATGCAAGACAGCAATTCAACCTACTAATTTAATAAATGCCTTAATTTATAAATGGATGGGCAAAATTGACCTCTGATGTCTTGTATTACTATACAAAGCAAATTTCTCTAAAGAGGAAAAATATTTATTGCCTGTGTTTTGAACTGGTATTCTGCCTTTGAGGTTTGGTTATTCTGGATACCACACCCATTTCATTAAGCTTACATGCATTTTGTTGATCTGGCCCTTTCCCAGCCTAATGAGCATGTAATTTGCAGAAAGTATCTTTTTCTGCTTCACAATAAATTTGCAGAGATGTCTCTGATCTTTATATAAAGCAGCAATCTCATGGCAGTTGATTCTTCAGAACTGGGTGCACAGAACAGAACCATCAAGTAACTTACATTCCTAGATGTATAAGTATTATTGTTGTTAAAAGGAAATGTGCCTGTTTTTAATTTTTTTTTACTTTACTTATTCTAATACTCGAATCGAGGCTTGTTAGAAGTGATACACACCACCATCCTTTCTTCTTTAATGTCATTAAATGGCACAGAAAGTTAATTCACTCTGATTCCCCCTGCAACACCTGAGTACGTTTCCTGCTGCCTCATAAAAAAATTCATAAATTAGCTCAAGCTAATGCTCTGCAATAGTAGTATGTTATAAAACTTCTGAAGGGCTAAGGCTGATTGGAATTGCTCTCTAATTGATACCTAATCTAACTGCCTGTGCACTGTGGCACCTGCAAAGTGAACTCTTACCTGCCCTGGATGGGATGTTGAGGAGTGCTGTCTGTGGAATTGGACTATTTGCTGGACAATATGAAGAGATATGTCATTCCCAGGCACTGCCAACAAAGTGTCTGGAAAAGAACTTCAGGCTAGATTTTCAGACATGGCTTGCTGCAATGGTTTAACCTCAGCTGGCAACTCAGCTCCATGCAACTGCTCACTCACTCCCTCCTGGTGGGGTGGCAGAGAGAATCGGGAGGGTAAAACCAGGAAAACTCATGGGTTAAGATAAATACAGTTTAAGGTAAAGCAAAAGCTGTGCACAATCAAGGCAAAATAAGGAATTCGTTTGCTACTTCCCACAGGCAGGCAGGTGTTGAGCCCATCTCCAGGGAAGTTGAGCCTCTAAAATGACCTGTGCAATGCAGTTGCATGTCCGTGGTTTTCCTTTGTGATAATTGACAGAACACAAGTCATTCCTGAAGTTGGAGCCCACTTCAGTTGCTATCCATCTTGGTTTTCTTTTTGCATCTCTCTCTTTAAAGTTTCTGCCTGAATAACTATGCCTCTTATCTACTGCCACCTTCCTCTGAGAGAGATCTCAATTACTATTTCATTGAATTATTTGTTTAGATTACTTGCAGGCCACAAACCAAAACCAACTCTGGATTGCTTGAAACGGACTTTAAGACATTCTCAGAGTTTTTACTGTAAGAGAAACTGAAAAGAAAAGAGGGTTTGCTTAAAAAATGAGCTGGATATGCAGGATTTCCTGCCCACTCCAAGTGTTTACCAGTAGTATACGTGATGTACACTGGAAAAAATAAAATTAGTTGGTATCAAAAAATGATTGAAGCAATAGTTATGTTACTAGGAAAATATGTCATTGTAAAATTTGAAAAGAATTAGAAGTTGCAAAGAAGAAAATAAGCATTTTGTTAAAACTGGACTTTCTATTTCAAAGAAAAAGTAGGATACTGAGTTTTTTGTGTTTTCTTTTTTGGTTTGTTTGTTTGTTTGGGTTTTTTTGTGCAGCATTTTTCTGTAGTGAGCCAGTCAGATAAAGCAAAATGTATCACTGAAATAGAAGTGTGGAGGTAAAGTAATGGCTTTAGTCTGTGCGTGGTGTAAGCCCTGTAAGAGAAACCTTGACGGGGTTTTCGGCAAAAGCAAGACATTACAATTTCATCTTCAGTAATGCATTTGTAGCTTAAAAGAAGCTTAAACTTTAAGCTTCACTAACATTGTACTTGGAAACAGCAACTCACTGCATGTGCCTTTGTATCAATCTGATGTGGGTTATCTGCAACCCTCCACACCTACATCTCGCTATCAGTAGTAATCCCATTAGATGATTACAACTGGTGTCCTCAACAGACAGATTAAGTCACAATTGAAAAAGAACTTCAAGTGGGTTTAATTAACTCGATGGCTATTTTATTATTGGAGACACTTGTACCCATGACTTTGCCTTATTGAAATGCATTTATGGCCAGTTAAGATGTGCTAGTCTGCAATAGTGCACATAACTGTCTGTTATTTAGTCAAAACTACAAGAATTAAGGGTTGAGCCCTTTTGTACTCATGAATCTGTAATGCAGCTGTACTAAATGTCACTGAAATACCTGATTACGAGTCTGTGGCTGAGTCATTTGAATAAAGTGGTCTGTAAGCTGGTGAGCAGCAGCTAGCTTTTCTTAGACTTGTTTTGTTTAGCTCGACAGAAGAGAAATGTGTGGGGAGCTTTGCTTTCAAGTGTGGTTGATGGCCTGGGGTTGAAGAGCTGTTGTGATCCCAGGAGTAGGAAATCTTTATGCTTGCAAGTATTGGACAGCAGGGCAGAGAGATTTCAGGAAAGTAATCCATGGGTGTTTTGATGGAAGACCTATGAGGTATGTCCTGTGTGAAGCTGAAATATATGCCCCATCTCTTGCACTTGGCAGTATTTTTATTGTTTCTTCCCAAGTGCTTTCTGTGTGCCCATGGTTAGTTTTGCAGAGAAGGTGGGGAAGGCTGTAGCAGCCAGCTGGGAAATGCAGAATGTTTTGTCATCCCTCAGCATCCTGCTCTGCCAAAACTTGGCAAAGCACAGGTAGGACACCCCTGCTGTGGTGCTGCTGTCAAACAGGCATTGTTTTCTATTAATATGGGGGGAGGGACCTGCAAAATACAGAAAAGTAACAAGAGTAGATTTAATTCCTCATAGACTCCACCTGAGTGATCATTATCAGAGCAAACTGGCTACAGCTACAAAGTGGTAAACAGACTCTTCCAGCTTCTCTTTGGGCTGGCTGCTTCTACACTTAGGGATGCACTTCTGCCCTCCTGCCACTCCCTGGGTCCCCTGGACCTCTGCCCCTCACAGCAAGTTTCAAGTCCCAAGTAAGACTGCTTTTTTATGAACTCTAGTGCATCACACTGAGTTCAGGTTCTTGATGCTCTTCTGTATTGATTCATGTTTTGCCTATTACAAGCTTTCAAGTGCTTCTAAGTACCAGTGTGTTAACTGACTGATGAACTGACAACATAAGCTTTAATCCACACTGCTTCTTTAGCTTTATACTTGATGATGGAAGATCCAAACAAACAGCTGAACCAGGCAGAAAGACCAGTCAAAGCCATATAACTCATCTAACACATTTTGTAACCAGTGTGTGTCTCAGAAGCAATAAGATTAAGTAGATCAGCTGGCAAGCTCTGCCTGGTGAAAAGAAGCTTATTTAAATTAAGAGGGCCAGGGAATCTTTGTCTCAGTCAGAAAGAAGATGGGTTCCACAGAAGACGTTGACTATCCTCAAATCATCTTGCAATACAGCAGTGGATTTTTAATCTCGAAGGTAAGAAATATAACTCAGTCTTAGAAAGAGTGTGCAGGCAGAAATATTCAAGGATTTCACTTAGGTCCTGAATGTAAACCTTTGGAAATGAAAGAAAGAGTCTGGTATAATAACTGTTTTTCCAATCAGCATTTTATTAAGACACAAAGGTAGAACCAGTAATTCCATTCTCCTTATTGTTTACTGATGTTATTTGCCTTTCTCTGTGTGTAAGCACACGGACATAAAATTATAATATCCAGTGCAGTGGACAATTTTACCCTAAATTTAGTTACTTCTCCTGTTGTCCCTTGCTGCACCTATGGCCAACACAGTAAGAGAAGGAATGTTCTTTGGGTTGTGCAAATGCTTTTGCATCTTAAGTCACAACTGACAGTAAAGAGAGGAAAAACAGAAAATGAAAAACCACTTTGTGAGAAAGAGGAGGAGCCAATGCTTTCCGAATGAACATGATGCTATGTTTTTGAGAGACAATCTCATCTTTGGTTAAGCCATGTTCTTACTCAGAGTGAAAGGAGCTTCATTGTATAGGAATCATTGTAGATCGAATCGTTGTATATTCAGGCAGTCAAGTGAGTTATGCCTTTGTTGTTGTTTCAGGAGTGCTTTTGTGACCAGATTAATAGGCTATTTACCTGTGTACAGCTAAAGCAGGATGCTTTTTCTCTGTACATTTTGCTGTGTCTGTCTGAAGATTGGTTTCTAGAGAAGATATACACCTTCTCAGTGGAAAGCCAAAGCGATTCTGCTGGCCCGAATGAGGCAGTTCTTTTGGCTGAGAGGAAACTCCCTGTTTCTGGGGGACCATTGTAGTCCTTCACATCAGTCCCTGAAAACGAGGTTCACAGAGTGGGATATTCCCCCTGTTGCGAGCCATAGAAGGGTCTCCAGGGTTCGCTGAGCATGCATTGGATCCTAGATTTGTTAAAGAACAAACATATAAACAGAGAACAACCAACACCATCCAGTCTTGCCCTTTTTCTTTCCAGACAAAAATAAAGAGATACTGTGAGAAACTGCTCCAAAACTAGGGAAGAGGCAGGAATATTTACACCTAAAACCTTGTCTATAAATGTGGACTTTTCTGAGCCAAAAGCATTGGCTGGCTTAACCAAAAATAAAAGGAAAAAAATGTGAACAGAAAGTGTATTGCAAATGCTGTATGTTATATCAGTGTTCAGATAAATTGCATTTTTATAACTGGACTTGTTTATATGAAAATGTTACATGGAAAAAAATTATTTTCTGCATATTTTTTCCAATAAAGCAGCTTGAGAAATTCAGTAGGTTTTAGTGCTCTCACCTGATCCCTCAATCCCACCTTCCCTTACCCCCAGGCTATGTTCACTGCCTGCGAGTTGGGGGTGTTTGACCTTCTACTGGAGTCAGGAGAACCTCTGTCTTCGGATGCCATTGCTACATGCCTGCGTACCAGCACCATTGGGATGGAAAGGCTGCTGGATGCTTGTGTGGGATTGAAGCTCTTGGCAGTACAGATGACACAAGAAGGAGGTAATAGGGGCAAAGAAAGGGGACTAAACTAAGAGACTTAAACTTCTGATGGTTTTGAAAGTGAAGTAAGGTTTGTGGGCAAAGGAGAGACCTAATATTAGGTCAGGTAATTTAGCTGTAAGGAGGAGAGTATTGCTTGGAATTCACACTTCAGCTGAAAGAGAAGTGGCAAATGTCAGCGTGATCACAGGTGTAAAGTAAAACACAGGTGAAGGGCTCTATATCCCTAAACTTCTTGGTGCAAGAGCCTCATGTGACCTTGGAGGCAATATTAAGGATCTCTACAGATCTGGTCTCAAGAAGTCTCTGAGGTATAGGCATGATTTTAAACCTCACAAAAAAAAAATTCCAGGGAGCATGGGCAACAGCATTATTAAAAAACAAGTTTTGTTTTTCTTTGGGTTTTTACCATCATGTGAACTATTTTGATCAGAGCTGAGAGGTAACATAAGTTTGTTCTTGCATCAGAATCATTGAGTCCACTTGGACAAAAGGGACATCTGGCCACCAGACAGCAGGTCAGGACCAGCCAGAGTCTTATAAATTGTGTCCCCTGCTCTGGATTGTGTTACTGTGCTCTGTTTTAAGGCTTACAGCTGTTGCCCAGTGAGTTTATGGAGAGCAGGATCTATCCTTTACATTCCTTTGGTATGCCAATCCTGTGGGTGAGTGACGCCAATGCTGGAAGTGGGGGAGATTTCTGTGAGTCCTTTAGGCATTATTCTCTCTGCAGAAGGTCCTGCCCTACTGAAATAAGAGAGGGTAGGTGTGGTTGGCATGCTGTTTTGGGAACTTGTCTCCCAACTTTTTGGTCAGAAAAAAGACTTGTCTGAAAAGACTTCTCATTTAGAGCACACTGAAAGCTTCCTCTGAGAGCAGAAGTCTATAGGTGCATAATGGCACTTGTAAGGCATTATTTTTGCCCTTCTAGAAAGAAGTGTTTGGTGCTGGAGTTGAGCGTAGGGAGATACTGTTTGCTCAGACTGAATGGGACAACTCAGATTTCAGCAGCCCTCTCTCACTGCTCATTGCAGTGGAAGGACTTGATTGTAGAAGTAATGTGGTTGTGTCTTTGGCTATATAGGCATCTTTTGGCAATAAATACCATGCTGTGCAATAGAATTGGCAAGGTGGTATATGCATTAATTTATTTATTTCACTCTTTAGCCCTCTACAGAAACACAGAAATTTCCAACATCTACCTTACAAAATCAAGTCCAAAGTCTCAGTATCATATTATGATGTATTATTCCAATACAGTCTACTTGTGCTGGCAGCACCTGACTGACGCTGTGAGGTAAGGAGGAGTGTTGTGTGCTGCTTTGCAGCGTCTCTGTGGCTGCTCTGAGTGATGTGTTTCTGGGAAGGGCTCATGCTGGCTGGTTCTCAGAAATTAAAAACAACACATCTTTTCAGCTGTTAACATGGCAAATATGTACTGCTTTTTTTTTTTTTTTTTTTCCTATTCCTCCACTTGTTTTCCATCTGTGTGTGTTCTTGTTCTTCTTTTCCCTCTGATTATAGAGATGATCTAGAAATCAGATTTCTGTATGTTTCACCTTCAGGAAAGCATTTTATCATTACAGTATTACAGTGGCTCTTACTTGAGGAGATGAGTAATGATGGCTAAGGATGCTTCTGTTGAAAAGGTTTATGGGAGTAGTTTAATACGGGTCTGGAGTCTCACTTGTTCCAGTCCATGCAACTGTTGACCAAAAATGGTGTGTATGATGGTGATGATTGCAGCAGTCTTGTACCTTTACCTGAGTTGTGTTCCCATAAATCACAGAATCTTGGAATGGTTTGTGTTGGAAAAGGCTGTAAAGAACCTCTTGTTCCAACCTTCCTACCACGGACAGGAATGCCACTCACTAGATCAGGTTGTTCAGTATCATCCCAACGTGACCTTGAAAAGAGCCAGTTATTCTTGTGAAAGGTTGAGAAATATATCAGCATATTTTGGGATGACAAGTGAGGGTGCCTCTATAGTCAGTGCAAACCAATGGACATATATTCAGCACAAAGTTGAGCACCTCCCACAGGGAAGCTTTAGCTGAAACTACAGCCCTAGGGTGTATTTGGGGTGGAAGAAAAAGAAATCCACTCTCATATGTGTTTTTCATTGCTATTTTAGAGAAGGAAGAAACCAATATGAAAGAGCTTTTGGTATTTCATCTAAAGACCCTTTTGGAGCAATGTACAGGTAACTATTAGTATATTTATAGAAATTTTATTCTTATTGTAGATAAAAACTAGTTTTTAGCTATGGCTCAGGACAATTAAATATGTTGACGTGATATTCCCTCTCATCAGAACCGTCATGCAGTGTTTTCCTTTTTTGATAATATCCATTACTGAGACACTGTCTGATATTTTGAATACGAGTATATAATTTCCTAATCTGAAAAATATATCCCAGATCTCTGACAGAGGCAATGGTAGTTAAAGGAAAAAAAAAAATCCCTTGGAAGCCTGGGAATTAGAAACGTAATACTGTTGGATTTCACTATTCTTAATTCCCTATTTAAATGCATGAATTCATAGCTGTACACCCCTGATACAGTAATACTCAAGGCAGGTTTATATGCAAAGTGAACATATTCCACGTCAATAAAAAAAGAGATTAGTGTTTAAACTAAAACTTGTAATAACAGTTATATGATAGGTATCGCCAAGGATGTGATAAGTAACCTTCTCTGTATGCTATGTCTTTTTGCATTACTAGATCAGAAGAAGAAATGTTAAAATTTATGGCTGGCCAGAATTCAGTATGGAGCATATGTGGCAGAGATGTTCTTGCTGCATTTGACCTTTCTCCTTTCACACAGGTCTATGACCTGGGAGGTGAGTGTCAGTAGGTCTTTAACTAGCCTCTGAACTGTCTTTTAAGAGCTCTGAAAATAAAAGTAACTCCTATGTTATATGATGGGCAAAACAATGTAAAGTAGGATATATCTGAGCAACAAAAGAAGCATTTTACTGATTTGTTTGTGTTAAAAACAGAATTGAGAGAGAGAGAGAGATGAAAGCATTAGGAAGCTGAATGCTTTCCTCTACAGAGTCCTAGTTATTGAGTAATCAGCTGTCCCCTTTTGTCTGTGGCAGCTTTGGCATTTCCTCATGCCTTGCTTGGACACATTCTTCCAGTGCCAGACTCATCCCCTCCTTCCCTTCAGTCACTGTAACTGTGATACTGCTACAGACTGTTATCCTGTAGTGCCCTGGTGCCCAAGCACTGCTGAGTGCTGCCAGGATTCATGGAATGGGTCAGGATCCACCTCCATCACTTCTTCCCCAGCACTGAGTTTAGTGGCTGTTTTTCACTTTTCACCTTCCAGCGCCCACGGCTGGGTCTGCCTGTGAGGGTGTGTAATTCCTATAGGGGCTGAACAAATGGAGACTGTGGCCACTGTCCCACACCTCTTCCCTTTCCAAAGTACATGGGGAGCAAATGTACACTGCCAGCTTCCACGAGGCTGAATCCACTACTGCCAGCATGGTTTCATGGGGGTGTTGATGAACAGGTTGGTTTTGTGTCAGCGCTGACCTTCTTTTGCTCTCCCCAAAGGAGGCGGAGGAGCTTTGGCCCGAGAGTATGTTTCTTTGTATCCAAATTCCACAGTCACAATTTATGACCTACCAAAAGTTGTGCAAGTGGCCAAAGAGCAATTTGTTTCCACTGAGGAGTGTCAGATTGCTTTCCATGAAGGTAGGTGTGGACATTGGTGCAGTGTTGCCGCAGCTGTTGCTCCCAAGCCCCCCTGCTTTGCTCGCAGATACCACCCTGGAGGCTCAGGTCTCCAGCTACTCCTTATGGGGGCATATCCCAGGCTGCAGCTGCCCCAGCCCAGGCTGCAGCTGTCCCAGGGATGCATGTGCAGCTATCAGAGACACAACTCAAGCTATTCAGCAACACAGAAGCTCTTAATTCCCAAGCAGAACTATTTGATTTCTTTAGAACAAGAGTACATTAACAAAAAAAGTATCCTGTTATTTTGAAAACTGCCATGCCTTGTTATAAATTTCCCTAACGCTCCCCTTTTCTCCTGTGCAAACTTTCTGGCAGATGTGAGAGATGCCAGGCCTTCTCTGAGCAAGAGGTTTTCTTGTCTGGTTACAATTGTTTGACTTTCAAGTCCTAAGATATTTCAGACCATGAAAGTGGATGAGCTAGCTCATATTCCTCTTACCCAGTCCATTGGTCCTGCATGGTCTTTGTACCATCTGTGATGAAAAAGAATGTAGAGAGATCTTATTTTTAATGTTTAAAAAAGCCTCCAAAGTGTTGGAATGGTTTAATATTGTTTGAAGCTCAGAGAGAGACAAGAAGTCTTAAGGAAAAAAAGGCAAAGATGTAATGAAATGGGACAAGAAAAGACAGTAAAATGCTGAGAGAAAAAATCTGAATGCAGTGCACCAGATGGTAAATAAAAGGCATGATTATGAAGCCAGTGCTAGGAGGGGAGACGTGTATTTTTACTTATGGATTTATCAAGGTCTTTGAAAATTTTCTTAGATAAGGGAATAGTCTTTCCTTTTTTTTTTTTTCATGACAGAAACATTGAAAACCTGTTTCCTTAGTTCTTTATGAATCTGTATTTATGTAATTGAAGAAAACCTAAACTCATATGCTTTCCTGTGCATCAAAGGCTGTTCCAGGATGAGTTGCTGCTTTTAAATGTTTCAGGTCTTCTTGAGACTGAACAGGAACAAAATTCCCTATGCTGTGCAACATTGCACTCCAACTGGTAACTGCATTGCTGTCTGATATGTGTGATGGACATGGCAAACCCAGAACTGGACAGAACTGAAAATATTTGCCTCTGTATTCTTGCTTTACAGGAGACTTTTTTAATGATTCGATTCCTGAAGCTGAACTGTATATTTTATCCAAGATACTGCATGATTGGGATGATGACAAATGCAAACAACTGCTGACAAAAGTCTACAAAGCTTGCAAACCTGGTAGGTGTGAGCTCTTGAAGAGCAGAGAGGCTCTTGCCTATCAGTAATGGGAAGCACACCAGTCTTGATTCTCAGTTTGGGTGGCAAAGTTTCAGTTCACTGGTTTCTTTTTTAGTCTTTTGCTTTCCTAAGCCATCCATGTGCAGCTGAGCCAAATAGGGCCTGGTCTAAGATCTCTTCATCTGGCTTCTAGTTTTTGTCTCCTTCTCTACAGGGACTCCTCTTTCACAGCGTTTAGGTATAAGGATTGAGGATTTGGGGTATTGTTTAGATACATGTGTACACCAGAGTAAAAATCCCATTAAACATCACAGTGAACCCTCAGAGCTTCGAAAACACTGCCTACAGGGCCATGTTCTCAGTCAGTAAGCTACTGTAGATGTTAGCTGAGGAAAATTTCCATCCCAGCCATAGCATCTGCTTCATCCCTAGGACGTCAGTACCTACATAGCCAAGCACATATATGCTCCAGTGCTTTTGTTCTTTCATTGTCTTCTGTGATGCTGAAATATGACTCAACATAGAGGTTGCTTCTTCCTGAAACAAAAGGTTAGAATCTTTAGTCCTAGTAAAAGCTCAAAAATAGCAAAACTTCTCAGAACACAGCATGTTCTTTATTTCTCTTCATTCAATCAGGTGGTGGAGTGCTGCTGGTCGAATCACTTCTGAATGAAGATAAAAGTGGGCCTTTAGAAACCCAACTGTATTCAATGAATATGTTGGTCCAGACAGAAGGAAAAGAGCGAACAGCAGCAGAGTACAGCAAGCTCCTTGAGGCAGCTGGCTTTGGAGTGATCCAAGTAAAGAAGACTGGAAAACTCTATGATGCTGTTTTAGGAAGGAAATAATAGTATGCCTTTTATGTCCACCATTCTCCCTTCTAATGCTTCAGCCCTTCATAAAAGCCTTTTTGCAAACTAACGTAGTTTTAGGGAAGAGAAACATTTTTAATGAAGCTCTAACAGGGTTATGGAGAATGCTCTACACTGGGGATGGGGTGCTTTCTGGATCTCAGAAAGGAAGGCCAGAAACAAATGGCTTTATAAAATAACTGTTTCAATAAGAAAGAAAAAAAATAGGGATAAAAATAGCAACTAAATCTTAATGTCCCTTCAGATGTCAGGCACCCATGTTCGTGCAGCACTGATGGAATCCACCTGGATTTTCCCACAGTGCATTGTACCGACACTGTCCATAAAAGGAAGCATCTTATTCTGGGTTGTTTAAGTTCCTACATTATTTTCTTAGAAGAAAACGTCATTCTCATAAGAACTTGTTGTTGCATTGTTAAAGAAGGCAGGGCCATGCAGGTGATGTAATTGCTGGCACTGAGTGGGAGCTGCCTGAGCTCATCCTGGCCCTGAGGGATGTGAACAGCACAGTATGGGCCTGAAGACCACCCTGGACATGCAGGATGGTGCAGTATGGTCTTGCGTCTGTACAGATTAGCTGTGATGTAGGTCACTGACTTCTAAATGTGCAATAGGCTCCCAGTCAGGATCAGTGAATTCCACATCCTGACCCACATGCATCTTACCTTTCCCAAGGTTCTTATGAATTACGTATAATTCACAAGTTTCTCAAGCTCGAAGTGTGAGGCCCAGTAGAGCCTGTCCAAGCTGAGCCATGATCTGCCCAAGACACTGACTCCTAAGCACCGTGTCTTCTGAAAAGCTTCTTGTAGGCCAGCCTTTTCAGAAAAACTGGATGCTCTCACACCTGGAAGCCTCTGAAAGGGTGTAGTATGTGTGTCCAGACTTGATGAAAGCAATTTGATTGTTACAGAATAAAACAGATTTCTTAAAATAGGAAATATCTTTGTGTTACATATTAGTGCAACCAGGTTATCAGGAGCTGACTTACAGCACATAAAACTTAGTATTTCTTTCCAGCATCTCAGTATAGGTTTTGAGAATGACTGAATATTCATGTTGTTAGAAAGATAAATACTGAATATATATCTTGTGATGTATTTTGTAGCTTTAAGAAGAGGTAATGCATTTTTGAAATGAAATGTAGTCTTCAAGAAATAAACCTTTGGTGTGATAAATGAAGCAGTGCCAGTAGTACACGTTGCTGGTTTCTTCTTTTATAATTTGTAGTGCAGAAGGAAGAGTATGGTATGAATGCTAAGGATGATGCTATAGTGTGAAAAAAAAATTGTTCTCCTCATAATGCTTATTAAAAATATTTGAAAGCATCTTATATGGAAATGCTTAAGTGTTGGTAGCATTTAATTTTTAATTGGAGAGTAGACAATCTAATACTACTATACAAACGTTTCTTTCAGGCCTTTAGCTGTCGGAATTGGCATTCAAAGAGCCTTGGACATAAAAAAATACTAAAAAGGCAATAAAAGAGGTATCATTAATACATGTAGGAGTAAATATTAAGGCCCAGGTGTTACAGCTGCCTAGGGAAAGAATGTCTAACTGATAAAGGAAGATTTTGTGTGCAGGGAGAGTGCACAGTGGACAGTGCCAGGCTCTTTTCTCTTGTGTCCAGTGGCAGGATCAGAAGTAATGGTCACTAACTGAAACACAGAAGGTTCCCTCTGAACATCAGGAGACGCTTTTTTACTGTGAGGGTGACTGAGTACTGGCACAGACTACCCAGATAGGTGGTAGAATCTCCTGCCTCGAAGATATTCAAATGCTGCCTGGGCAGGGTCCTGGACAACCAGCTCTAGGTGGACTTGCTTGAGCAGTGGCAGTGGACCAGATGACCTTCAGGGGTGTCTTCCAACCTCAAATATGCTGTGATTCCGTGTATCTAAATATGAATGGATTTAAGGCATGATGTGTCTGTCAGCTCATTTTTAAGGAGTGTTCACCTTTTGCTGATCAGTATCATGAAATGTCTACAATGGTGATGGGAAAAATTGGGTTTTAACTATCTATTGATGTTGGTCAAAGCAAGCTTTCAACAAAAAAGGAGACAAAGATGGATTCTAGAGGAAGACCTCTCTCCAAGTATGTGCTGAAGAGGGAAATTTCAGGCCCAAGTTCTGATTACAAGTCTGATTTGGCCTTGTCACTCTGGAGCGATTCGCTAAAAGAAGCTGGAGAAGGACTGTGGCCTCCCCTTGAAAGCTGAGTTCAGCTACAGACGAGTAGCAGTGCAGTGATCTAGGGTATATGGCAACCTCTAGTGTGACCCAGTCACAAAACAGAGCCCGCAGATCATGGGCAACAGCAACCCTGAGTGCTGTGACCCCACAAATGGCTCCTATAGCAGCCAAGGTGCCAGAGGTCCTGGCTGCTATTGCAGAAAGGATGAGTAGGTCTATGATAATATATTATGAAAGTTCAAGTTGCAACTGGGAACTGGGCAGCCGCAGGAATATAGGACAGAGACAGGGGAAGCGGTCCTTGATAGTGCAGGAAATTCTCAGACTCAATTCCTCCAGAAGTATATTCTTGTCCCTTGAGTCTCAATTGATACCAGGTACCTTAGAAAGCATCTTTCTTCCTAAGATAACAATAGCAACCACGCAAATGAAAGGTCTGTGGATGTCTTCTGTTGCAGTAAAGCAATTTTCATGATGTGCAAGTCATAATGCCCCAATTTATCAATATTGTTAGAAAGTGATTGCCAAAACTTTAACTCTGCATCTGTCCATCTGTCTGTCTGCTAATGGAATGATAATTTTTGGAGTGTAAACTCTTCAACAACTATAGAACAGAAGTGAATGCTTGACTAGTTTTTTTAATGAAGCATCAAGTTTCAGGAAGTCACATCCTGCATGATGCTGCCGCCTCCCTTGTCTCCAATTTGGTCAAAGGCATCTGAAGTATAAGCACAGGATAATACCAGAGAGCTCAGGATTATAAACTGGCATTGGTCATGATCTGTTTCAGGTAAGTTCAGCTTCAACACATTGGATAGAAACAACATAAGGCAGAATTTGGAAACATGTAGACTTGTGTAGCAGACTAGTTCAGCTGTCCATGGTTGATCCCATTGCAGACATGTCTGTAAGGAGAATGTAAAGCAATGATGAACCCAAACTACACACTGCTTGCACTTGTTCAGAACTGGGTGTGCAGTATGGGACTCTCTGCTTCTTGTATTCTTACATATGTGAGTATTTTTGATTACTGTCAAAAGGAAATATGCCTCTACCTTTTTGTACTTCATATGGTACTGTGTTCTTGAGGCTATTTGAATTTGCGTGCAACATTCAACCTTTAATCACAGTGCAGAAAATCAGTTTGACCTGGAATCCACTCGCATGCCTTATCCTCTTTATACATCTCCTGCTGCCTCACAATGAATTTGTAGATTAGCTCAGCCAAATGCTTTGCCATAGCTGTAGGTTAAAACTTTTCAGGACTAAGGCTGCCTGCCTGGAACTCTATTTTTATCATTAGCTAAGCTTATGACATATGTCTTGTGGCAGCTGGAAAGTGAACTCGTCCTGCTCTGGATAGGGTTCTCAGCAGTGCTATCCTTGGAACCAGGCTGCTTGCAGTACACTGTGAAGGGGTAATGGTATAGTAGCCCCCAGTTACCCTTACCAGCAACCTCCACTTGCCAACAAGTGCCTAATCAAAGATACTTCACTCTCAGACTAAGTCCTCCCTGCAATTCTGTGGATGACCATTGTCACATAAAGGCTAGTAGCTCCAGAAATTGACTGACAAAAGAAAGTGCGAGTGATGCCTGTGCTTTCTACTTTAATTGGTAAAAGTGAGAGTGAAAATGCTTAGAGTTTTCTTTTCCGTAAGACTGTCTTTGGAATAAATCTCAGGAACTCAAAAAGCTGTAGTGTGTTCACTAAGTGTTGGTCTAGATATGGGCAAGTGAATGAAGTTTTCAAGTTTTCTGTTTAGTGCACATGCAGATGGAAAGTACTAAACAGAAATTGAGACTCTGTGGTATTAGAAACCAGGAAAGAGGTACTCTTTCAGAGCTGTATATAGTAGGATATGTTGAATGTTAAGAATATGTTGTAGATACCCCTAATATAAGGATACCTGCATTTTAAGACAGGTGGTTAAGTGCTATTCAGCCTAACAGACGAAGGCAAGAGACAAAAACAGTAAGAAACCATATCTAGGTACAAAATCTATCAAACATTCATTCAGAAGCACAGTGCCAAATGTCAGAACTCACCGGTCCCTCAGTAGAAGACCACTGGAGCCATTAAGAGGTTCAAACAGGTATTTTTAGCTGAGAAGAAGTGCAGAAATTAAATTATCAAAGAGAGAAAACATCACATGAAATCAAAGTGGGCTTGTGGGAATTACTGTGGGGCTCGTGGGAAACTTGGAGTATTTAGAGAAAGGGCCAAAGGCAGGAAAACAAGAATCAAGGTGTGTAGGGGAAGAACCAGCCCAGTGAAATAGAAAAAAGGTGAGATAAAATGTTTTGCAAGCTGCTGCTCTGCACACCTGTCTGGCCAAGTCGCATACCAGATCAATAGAGATGTTCTTCATATTAAGCTCTAACCCTTGCTACCTTCTGTTTCTTTTCTGTAAAGCCTTCCCACAACAAAAGCCAGGCCGATAGATCAGAGCCACTTTTGAACAAGGCTTGAGTAAGACTCTGCTTTGGTTTATGAACTCTGGTGCATCGCACTGAGTTCAGGTTCTTGATGCTCTTCTGTATTGATTCATGTTTTGCCTATTACAAGCTTTCAAGTGCTTCTAAGTACCAGTGTGTTAACTGACTGATGAACTGACAACATAAGCTTTAATCCACACTGCTTCTTTAGCCTTATACTAGATGATGGAAGAAACAGCTGAACCTGATATAAAAACACATCAAAGCTGTATAACTCAACTAACACATTTGTAACCAGTGTGTTTCTGAGAAGAAATAAGATTAAGTGGATCAGCTGACAAGCTCTGTGCCTGGTGAAAAGAAGCTTATTTAAATTAAGAGGGCCAGGTAATATGTGCCTCAGTCCAGAAGGATGAGTTCCACAGAAGACCTTGACTATCCTCAAAACATCTTGCAATACAGAAGTGGACTTTTAATCTGAAAGGTAAGAAATATAATGCAGTCTTTTAGAGATGTCTAAGACTGAAATGCTCAAGGGCATTTTTCACTGAGAGGAAAACAGTTCATAATAAAGCCTCCTAATACTAAACTGACTTTGAACTCAGAATAGGCATGATAAAAGTCTAAAGGAAAAACAAAACAAACAACTATAGCAAATCTGGCCCTCAGGATGGACCTAACCTTTACTGAGATCCCTCTGACCTTCAGAGGCTTGGACAAGTAGACCTTCTCTCCTTGTGAAGTTTTAAAAACATAGAAATTTATATCTGAGGGTTTGTTGTCTGACTGCCTCAAAAGAGGAAGGTTCCTTCAGTGGTGGGACTTTGTCCCACTTTTTATTTTTGGAGTTTGAGAAACAGAGGGCTGACTTCAATTGCCTTCCCTCTCCCTGTTATACCATGCAAAGAACAAGATTCTTCAACTGTTTTTTCCCTTTCCTAATTTACCATGCAGACGGCTGAGTTTGATAACATTTGTATATTATGTCCCTTCAGATGGAAGGGACTGTGAATACAGAGTGTCTTATAATGACTCTCTTCCAGACAGCATATCATTAAGGCACACAGGGAGCAGTTTCAATATCCTTAATGTTTGCTGATGCTGTTTTCCTGTGTGTATAGGCATTTGCATAAAATTCCTCTATTCAATTTCAGCTTTAATTTTCCTCATTAACAATCTATAGTGATTTCAAAATTCACATTCTTGTCAGGTTTTTGAAAAACAATCTCAACCACATTCTTACTGAAGGTAGAAGGGTCTTCCCTCACAGGGATGCTACCAAGTCGTTTGCCAGTGGTACTAAATGAGGTAGCTGATGATACTAAATTTGGAGGAAACATTGAATCCCTTGAGGGTAGAGAAGACTTACAGAGATATCTTGATAGATTAATGCACTGGGTAATCACCAACAACAGGAAATTTAAGAAGGAAAAATTCCAGGTTCTGCACCTGGGATGGTGTAATCCCAGATCACTTATTGATGGGGGTACAAGAGGCTTGAGTGCAGCCCTGCAGGGAGGGAGAGAAAAGTTAAGGTTTAGTTGATGGTAAGCTCAATATGCTTTGCTGTGGTGGCCAAAATGGACAACCGTCTCATTGGGACTATTAAACACAGTGTAACTAAGCTGTTAAAGGAAGTGGCTGGCCCACTTTACTCAGCATAGGTGCAGTACTGTGTGCA
Organism: Grallaria varia; assembly: GCA_013396735.1. NCBI lineage: Eukaryota > Metazoa > Chordata > Aves > Passeriformes > Formicariidae > Grallaria > Grallaria varia. Next base: position 155,610 of record VWZG01003240.1, on the reverse strand, counting down.
ACATAAGAAGGATATAGAAATTAATGTTTTCAAATTAAGTTAATGCTGAAAACAAATGCTGAAATTCAGGGCTGATCAGAACCCAGCACAGAGTAAATGTGGTAGACATGTTCTTGCTGCATTTGGCCTTTCCCCTGTGACCTGGGATGTGACTGATGGTAGATCTTCCTTACGAAGCCCCAGAGCTGTCTTTCACAAGCTATGAAAAGAAAAAAACAAAACTCCTATAAGGTACAGCATTGTAAAGCAGGACATATCTCATAATCTTGTCAGCAATAAGGATAAAATTTTACTCTCTTGTTGGGTTAAAAAGAGAAATGTGATGAGAGCTTTGTGATGCACAGTGTTCTTCTCTACAGTCTCATTTGTGTGAGTAGGGGCTCATCCCCTTGCCTACATGGAAGTTTTGGCATTTTTTCCTGCCTTTCTTGATAAATTTTTCTGGTGCCAGATTTCCCCTTCTTCCCTTCAGTCAGTGCCATTATGTTGAGAGATTCTCTGCAGCCTCTTACATTGCTGTCCCAGCACTGCTGAGCGCTACCAGGACTCGTGAGAGTCATATGGCTCCCTTGTGGGCTTCATCACTGCATTCCCAGCCCCTGTTTTAGTGGTTCTGATTTCCCATCTTTCTAACCATGAAAAGAGGAAGCCGAGGAAGGATAATCTGCAGTTACTTCTTTCACATTATAAATACCAAAGTCATGATTCGATTCCTGGTGTTTTGATCCACTAAGAGTGGAGGTGATGTTGTTCGCTTACCTCTCATTAACCTTTGTCTCTTTGCTGTCATCAACTCTGGATCTGCATGTCTGGCTGTGAGGGCCCCATGCACACCTCTGAAGAGGATCAGCCATCTCCAAGGGAAGAGACCCTGCAGTGTCTTTGTGCTGCAAGTTCAACTGCTATCTTTTTAATCTTATTTTTATTCAAGATAATAAAATCTAACAGAGTAGTTAGCTAATATCTCTACCAATGCTTGTACCTCCTTTATGTGGGCTCTTTAAAAGGCATTTTTCTCTGAAGGATTAACACTTAAATCTTTTGTGGTATTTTATTTTAAATTAACTGTTCTCAGAAGGAATATCAGATATGTGGCATAATACTGTGTTGTTACACAAGTACGTATGTCATAGTAAAAAAATCTCATTGAGCATTACAATGAACCCTCAGAGCTTCAAAAGCACTCCCTTCAGAGCCAGGTTCTCAGCAAAATCAGTAAGTTCCAGTCAATTTCAGTTGGGGAAAATGGGAAATTTCCATCCCAGCCATGGCATCTGCTTCAACCCTGTTATGTCAGTACCTATATAGCTGATCTTCAATACTTTTGTTCTTTCATTGTCTTCTGTGATGCTGAAATATGACTCAACATAGGGGTTACTTCTTCCTGAAACAAAAGGTTAGGATCTGCCCTAGTAAAAGCTCAAAAATAGCACAACTTCTCAGAACACAGCATGTTCTTTATTTCTCTTCATTCAGTTGGGTGGCGGAATGCTGCTTGTTGAATCACTTCTGAATGAAGATAAAAGTGGGCCTTTAGAAACCCAACTGTATTCAATGAATATGTTGGTCCAGACAGAAGGAAAAGAGCGAACAGCAGCAGAGTACAGCAAGCTCCTTGAGGCAGCTGGCTTTGGAGTGATCAAGAGGTCTAGAAAACTATGTTGCTGCTTTAGGAAGGAAATAATTCCCTCTTCTCTCTTCTGCTGTCTTGCATAAATAAGTGGGAAAATGAAATAAAGCATCAACTTAGTTTTTAGTTAAGGCAGTCAAATCTTTCATAAGCTGATGCACTGTCAGTAGAATCACTGACTGTTGAGCACATTTGGATTGTATGTCAGAGTATGGGAAAAATAAATTAACACCTACTCCATAAAAAATTGCCCATGAAAGAAATGTGCCAAGGAGAGCTTATACTTACTTATTTGTTCACAGTTTCTGCTTCAGGTTTTACCACTATTTTTTCCAAGTTTAACACAGTACTTGACAAATTTTAATCTGTACTCTGTTTGCTTCATGGAAAATAAAACTGTTCACTGTAGTGTGTCCCCAGTTTCTTCACATTCCCTGAGAACTGACGTAGCACAGAGTAAATTCAAATTCCTTGTGGATGATACACTTTTGAACACGTAATTCTGTCCTAAAATGTAGAAATGAAATTGCAGACAATTATTGGAAATTAAAAAAATTCAACATAGCAAATGAAATATTTCTCCTTCCTTTGCTACAGTCTGTGACATGTATTGGTACAGGGTATAGAGCAGCATTTACACAAGGCCTGGACAGGGTTTTGTGCGATTTGTTATTAGAAGTCTACACATACTCCTTGCATATTCTCTTTAGAGTTTAACTACTGGATTTCTGGATATGAATAGCCAACACAGATTTCATGAGGAAACTTGCTCCTGAAGACAGTTCTTTTCTAATCAGAAACTGAACGGAGGTGCAAGGTGACCTAATCCTGTGGATCTTCTCATCTATGGGAAGTATGCTTCATGGAAAGAATCTCATAGATGAGGAATGGACTTGGTGGAAGAAGTCCAGACTGATGTCTGTTGCAGTGATTTTGGGTGATGAAAACTTTGGCTGTAAGTGATTAATTCAAGGGCAAGACAGTGTCCAGTGTTCATGGAAAAGCCAAGATGCCAGAAGGTCCAACATAAGCTGATGAAAAATGATGCTGACGAAAAATGATGCTGACTTTTGTTTGTATTTCACAAGCTTAACTTGTGTTAATAGAACTTCACATCAATATCACAGCAATATGTGGAATATCACACTTAGTGGTTCTGAATACAGTGTAATGTGCACATTTAGAACAGGGTATGAAGTAAAGTATGTTTGGTTGTAGTGAGTTGACCTTGGCCAGCAATCAATCAACAGATGCACTGCATGCTCATTCCCTGCCCCCAGCAGTTTGAGAGAATTGAATGAAGAAAGGCAAGAAAGACCTTTAGGATCATCACAAATACAATTCAACAAGTGAAAGCAAGAAACAAAAGAAGACCTCAAAACCAAACCAAACCAATCCAAAACCACCCCCACCCAAAAAAAAAAACAAAACAAACCACCACCCCCTGCCCAACCCCCCCCAAAAAACACAAACCAGCAAAACCCCACAAAAACAAACAAAAAACCAAAACCTCCAGGGGATGCAAAGGCAATCACTCACCACTTCCCATCAGCAGACTGATGTCCTACGACTTTCTGAGCAGCAGCTGCCTTGGAAACACTACCCACAGTTTTTACCACTGAGCATGAAGTTTCATAGTATGGGATATCCCTCTGGTCATTTTGGGTCAGCTATACCTGCTGTCTCCTCTCCCAGTCCCTTGTCCACCTCCAGCCTACTCAATGCAGGGTCAGAATGTGAAATAGAGAAGGCCCTGATGCTGTGCAAGTACTGCTCGGCAATAACTAAAACACTCCCACGTTATCAAACCTGGTTGATTACAGATCTGAAACACAGCACTGTATGGGCTGCTGTGAGGAAACTTGACTCCATCCCAGCTAGTCTCAGTGCTATGCAGATGTAGGTTAAGTGCATGTTTTAACCAAAAAATCATCTGTCTTGAATAATGGGTATCTGACATAATAAGCATAGGATGAATACCAGAAGGGAAGAAGATCAAAAAAAAATTACAGTTTTGAACTTTGCATAGGAAAGACAAGGTGGAATCCCACCCTTGCAGGAATCTTGAATGTCTTATTATTCATCTAATGTTTCTCTAACAGTTCAAGAATCATACTGTTCACTGCCTGAGTACCTAAAAATACCATAATTATATGTATAATTTCCTTCGAAATTCTGCTTTTATAGTTCTGCATGTTTAAAATCTAAGTGTGCTAAATAGGATACAAACACATTCTCATCAAATCTATTCGTATTTGAAGTAATGACAGTGCTAGTTGTGAAGCAAAGGAAGAGTTAAGACTAGTTTATATTCGAGATATGTATTCTGTATATTCTATATGTGTGGAAACACGATAAAACTTTGAAATACAAATGATTACAGAAAAAAACTTTTCTGTTACTGCTTTCTAACCTTGAACTTTTGTGCCTAGTTTATACTCCATTAGTTGTTTTCCGCTCTGCTGTAGCCACCATCTCACTTGCCACTAGATGTTGCTGTTGCTGCGCTTGTCTGCCAAGAGGCATCAGCCGTGGTTACGGGGCGAGCGGCGAGCTCTGCGCAGTCATTTGCGGTCGCAGGCAAAGTGCCATCTAAATTGCACAGTTTAGGTATCGGGAGTCAAGGTAGACGCGGCTAAAGAGCCACTGCGCCCAGCTCTCAATAAATGCAAACCCGTTTGTATCACACACTTCTCATGCCTGCAAGGAGGAGCTAAGTATCCTTTTTTGTGCCGTGATGGCAAGGACGGCGCGAATCCGTCCTTCCTTACTGACAGCAGAATGCAGGGCCCTTCTTCGCAGAAGGTTGTGCTTGTCTGACAGTGCTGGGCAGTAAAGCCCTTTTACAGCGCCGCAGGAAAACCAACATTGTGGTACATGGCCTTTACATTTAATTTCTTCTCGTTACTCTGAAAATAAAAGCATCCTTGCAAGAGCAGACCCAGGTTACACTGTGGGGTTGGTGCTTCTCAGTCAGTGCTGCTTGGTGGGGGACGGATCATGACACAGGAGCCCCAGGGCCCCACACTGGCACAGACACTGATGGCTCACTGCTCTCTGAGGCCATGGGTGCCAGCACTGGTGTGGGTCATCACCTGTCCTGGGGTGAGTCACTGCCTGGCCCTGGCTGAGTGGGGACCCTGATGGAGCCCTGAGGCAGCCATCAGCTTGAACCCCACCAAGACCATTCAGGTGCACTAGTCACTAGAGAGACTCCTCTAGTATATGTTGTAGGCATCATCCAGCCATGATGCTCACCCTGTTTTTTCCATGGATCTGGTCATGCTACAGTTCCCCTACTGTACCATCAACAGATTTAGTGTAGACAGTGACCCAGGTGATACAACTGGAATCTTTTAGAAGTTTTTCTTCAACTTTCTGTACCCACAGTAACCTGTAATGAGCAGACAGTGCACATCATTTGCTCATGTCTTTGGATTCAGGTTGTGTGCACATCTATGCTTTGTGTGTAAGACTCTGTCTCCCACAGTAGCTGGGGTAATGTTCCTGCATACAACAGCAGTGTGGACAGATACAAACCAGAAATTTTTTATCTTTTGGACAATTTCTGGTGTCTTTCAACATAACTGGAGTTGGAGACTGTGAAGGAACTATGTTTTTCCCTGGTTAAGACTGATCCCAGTTACGGTGGTTTGACCTTGGCTAGCTCCTAACCACAATCAAACTGATTGCTCCTTTGACCCTACAGTGGGAGAGGGGAGAGAATATGAAGACAAAAAGTGAGAAAACTCATGAGTTGAGATAAAGACAGTTTAATAAGGTAATGTGAGGGGAAATAAAAAAACAAACAAGTAATGTAAAGGCGTAACTCACTGCCTCCCACAAGTAGATTGATTCTCAGCCAGTTTCCAAGCAATGACTAGCTTCCCTAAACCACCCACCCCTTGGTTTTTATTTCTGAGCATGTCATTATGTGTCATCCAATATCATGTTGGTCAGTCTGGGTCAGCTGACCACCCTACTCACTGGGGCAGCAAAGTGGACAATGGAGGCTGTTTTGAGGCTGTGCAAACACTGCTCAGAAATAACTAGAACACTGGTGTGTTATCAACATTGTTTATATCACAGAACCAAAATACGGCACCATCCAGGCTCTATGAAGAAAAACAAACCCATACCCAAAAGACACAGTATATCATTTTAAAAGAAAATTCCATTGGGATTGAAGGTTCTGATTTGGTATTGCCAGCTAAATTTCAGAAAGATCAGTTCTTTGCGTGTTCAAAGAAAATGTCTTCTCCACTTTCTTTCATTTCTTCATTGTGGGTAGTAAATGGATACACTTAATGGGAAGCAACATTTTTCTTCTGTGTATATAATGACCACGATGAAGTTCAGGCTTCTAGAGTAACGTGTGTCTAAGAACTTTTCTTAATTTCTAAACACCTTTTAATTACCTTATTCAAGGGAAAAGTCCTGAAAATGCAGTCTAGGTATATGTTAATAAATAACAGACCACTGCTAGACAAAAGAGAAAAAAAATCTTTTATTCTTCTAAAACAAGATTTTGGTGACTTTCAAAGTGTGGGTTTGAAAACACGTTCCTTGTGCCTACGTCCCCAGGATGAGCTATTTATATTTATGTAAATGCACCTTTAAGCTAGTCCCGTATTCTTAAAACCTTGACTAAAGCACCTAATTGTCTGAGCACCTGGATGTATATCAGGGACCTTCCAGAACTGATCCTACATACCTGTAGCTTGAACCTTGGAGGGTAAGATAATACAAGACTACTGAAAGAAACATACAAGATCTGCTGAAGGTGGTAGTATAAGCGCCGGGAAGGAGACCGATGTCAGACAAGGCCAGGCCAATGACAAGTAACTATCACGGGGCAATTGAAATATGGAATGGAGCCTGGTCATACTGCACTTTGCTTTCCCAGCTCCTTCATGGAAGCAATGCATCCTGTCTGCACATAGATGGCATATTAAAAACAAGACAGGGAATGGAAGTGTGGGTTTAAAACAGGGTAGTCTACTGGTTTCATTTAGGGTTTGGGCTAGTGATAGTGCTTGGGTTGAGAGAAAAAGAGCCTAGAGCTCCAGTTGGAGTAGGTCTGGAAATGGGCTGTCAACGAGAATGACTAGCTGCAAAGAGAACTTGCTTGCAAGAGGTTTTTGATCATGATAATGGCCTTATGACTTTGTTGAAGACTCAGCTCAAATCCAATTTCTCGTCTTTCAGACAATGTGCGGACTGCAAGGTTGGAGTTTCTTCTGGATCTGCTGACAAAGTCTTATACTTCTCCCTTCCTTCCATAGGGGCAGATGGTGGAAATGTATTACTAGTCTCTCCTCATTGACTTGTGGATCTGAAAGATTGTTTTATGGTGTAAGCAGACATTTCAAATGTGACACTTTCCTTCTGAATGGTTTATCTTGTTTATGAACTTTCTGTCAGAAGTTTCAGGTCATCTTAATTTATCCTTTGTGTCATTCTGCCTTAAATATTAAAATTTGCTTTTTCTTTTGGGCCAGAAGCTGCTATTTACAATGTTGTCAATCTTAGCTGCTCAAAGATTAAGAACATCTGCAAATCATAAGATTTATTTTAAAAGCATATTGACATTTTAAACTTTCACATTTATGAAATTCTAGGACATGTTTTTAATGTTAATGATTATCTCTGCACAGATATACAGGCAAGAATCTTCTCTGTCCCTCTCTTTTATTGAAAGATGATATTTTACTTGGTTGTGATTCTCTGGTTATGAAGAAAAACCTCCGACTAGGTAAAAAAAAAAAGAAAATAAAATTTAAGGGGTAATGAAAGCAGAGAAACAGTGGTATATTCAGTGTTGTTTGAGGTGGATTCATCTCATCTGAACCTCTGAAAATGGCCCCTTATGTTCAAGGCACTCCACGGTACCATTTTTGCAAAGTTCCAAAAATTTTTAATGTCCTATTTTCCCACCAGGACTAGGAAATAAAGTGGGAGTGACTGGCTAATCCAGAGACGGCAGATGATCTTATCTGTAATGTGTTTAATTCAAGAAGAGATGCTTTTCTGAAATGAATGTTCACTTCAGTGAGTTTTTGAGCTCAGTAATAAACAACAAAGCATGCTTAAGAAGTCTTTGCAAAAGCTATTAACTTCATGGGGCTAACCTCTCTGGGCTCTTGTTATAATCAGAGGAGACTGAATGAATCAGGTACAGGAGTCTGCACTTACAGCCATCTACAGGAGCCTCCTTGTCCCTTGGACATAGGAGGAGCATAGGGAAAAAGTAGCCTCAGAAGGGAAAAGTTGGCTATTCGTCGCATTCTGTGATAGGCATAAAGTTAAATCACAAGGCTGTAATAGTCTTTCTTATCCCAATAAATAACAGTACTCGTTCATGACCCACTTATTCCTGAGTGGGATCTCTCCCTGCAGTTATCAGCAGGATACTAAGGAGTTGGGGCAAGTGCTTTCAGGGAGTTCCCTCTTAAGCTGCAGTCCCTGTGCAGTGTTCCCTACCTGTGAGTTATGTGGCATGAAGGTGACTTTGCCAGGAGCTGCAGCCTGTGAGTAATGTGTTCTGAATGCTTGCTCACTTCCCAGACAAAGCGAGGTGTTACATCCTGCAGCAGCCAGGCACGAACACAAATAATGAAATGAGGCTGACCTAACAGCCAGCAGGGATGTTTGGGGCTGACTCAGGTCTTCGCCAATTTCTGCACCACCACCTTAAAAATAAAACAGTTCAGAGAAATGATGTTGCTTATTTGAGGGTATCAGTAATATTAGTTTCATGCTGAAAAGCAGCCTGAAGGAAATGGTGGTATCTGTGAATAAATTACCCTTTTAAGTGAATGACTTAAATCGCTAAATGCAAACCCTCCACAGTTTTTACCAAGGAAATGTTAATGACTCTTGATTGAGGAACACTACAAAACTCAGCCTATGTTATACACTGGGGGAAAAAAAATCCCCTACATGTGTGCCTGCAAGATCTCCCAAACTCTTCCTTCCCACAGTGGACATACAACATCAAGCCCATCTCCATGTCTTCCATGCTTGTAATTCTTGTCCTCTTCCACCCTTTCCAACTCTGCCATTGCCTCTGTGGTCCTTGCTGTGTGAAACCCACTGTAAAATGTCAGATATTTAGTGTATGGAGCTGTTACCTCATGTGCTTGTAAAACACCCTGCTTGCCCATGGATTGCTGCAACTCAAGAGAAAGCGTTTGATCTCAGGATGTGATCTCAGTCCTGAAGACCTTTACACTGTAAATAAGAAGCTTTGTCAAAAAGGTGAAACTAGGTGCCTTTGATTCCTAGGACAAACCTGGAGGTGTGCAAGGAAGTAAAGGCAGAAAAGAAGATAATACCAGGGCATGCCTGTGGACTGCCATTTGCTCATGTTGCTGCTTTGTTTGCTGAGTCAGCAGATAGGCTAGTCACAGTCAGTGTGCTACAGCTGCGTATATAAACTGATATTGAAGCTCGAAGAGTCAAAGAATTCCTGCCTCAGTTAAGGGCAGTGGTAATTCTGCCCTTGTCTTCAGTAAGTGCAAGAATGGAGCATTTTGATTCATCAGACCTAATTCCCTAAATGCAGCGCTTCTGTGAGTTAATTCATTGCAGTAGGAAAAGGACAAAGACATGGACTTGCCACAACGGTGTCTTTACTAGGAAGCTTTTGTGGAGTGAGCTCAGAGTCCTTTCTGTTCTTTTAGATACTGAAATTCTTCTGCTGTTAAGGCATCAGTATCTTTGCAGGGAAGATAAATATCATCTTGGATGGATGAGCTTAAATCAAAACTCTGCCACCTCTGCTTCAAAAACCTGCTTTAATATTTTCTCTTCTTTTCTTTTCTTTTTTTTTTTTCCTTTCTGCATGAGCTCCAGTATTGAGGATCTGAAAGAGACTGAAGTGAGGATGTGCTGGCCAGATCAGTGACAGGGTAACCCCTGGGTGCTCTGCATTTAAAAGAAAGGCACTGAGGTGTCCTCAGTCTCTCATCAGACACTCTTCCCATTTTTCTTGATAAATGCCAAACACTGAAGAAGACCTGTTCCCCACACGGGAAGCACACACGTGCCTAGTAGAACCATGTTGCTTCTTTTGCTTACGAGGACCTTGCTGTGTGAGAAGCAGCCACTCTTGGCAAGGTTTCTGCTAACAATGGTAATAAACATCAAGGAAAACCTGCCTTTGCAGGGACCTTTCTGTGTAACAAGTAGTTTGCTGTCTGCAGGAAAATTAAAACCCTATTCACACTATCGTTTCCATGCTCCGACAGGGATTTCTGGTTGGTAACATTGTTTTGTATTTGGAGTTTTTCAGTTGTATTTTTGCCTGTCATTAGTCTTTCAATGCATATATTCCAGCAATAGATGCACTGGCATCCTCCCAGCAACCTTTAACTGTCCTTGCAATCAGCATAACGAGTTTTAGCAGAATTTTGATTGTGGAATGTAATGTGGGAGGCTCTTACATATGGTTGAATAGTATGATAAACAAGATTCTCATTAAGAGCATTTCTGATAATAAGCAAGTAACTTTGGACTTAAGTTTTCCAGCTGCTGAATTTTCAGTTGGGTTGAACTTCCAGCTGTGAAACCAAAGAGTGGTGCCAGTCTTTGATTGAACATAGTAAGCTGTATGTGGAAAGATCCTCTGCAAGAGAGACTTGAGAGAATGCCTCTTGTTTCCATAGGCAATGATGAAGGATTTTCTTTTTTTTTTTTTTTTAAATTTTCAGAGGATAATATCCACATGATTTTAGCAGAGGCTTTGCTGCCCCTCTAAGCCTGTCCAGGTGAAACTGACAAAACATGCTAGTGTATCTGACTGATGACTTGTGCCCATTTGTTGCATGTCATTCTGATTTTCTTGGTATCTGACAGGGATTTTCCTAGAGTGGTAGAATGGGAAAAGCAATGGGTTCGGATAGACATTTTTACCCATCTACGAATGTTAGAAGTGGCAGAACAGTGATTGGTGAGTTTTAGATGATGGCTATGCAGTGAAGGCAATACCCAAATTTGGACTTTGTGTTGCAGATGGAAGTTTGCTCCAATGGACACAAATATTTCTTATGGAGAGTTCTTCCCTCTCCTCCCATCACTGATCCCATACCTAAGATCTCCTTGTGCCTACTCTGCCTTTGTGTTTTTTAATATCTTGGAGTCTTTGCTGCTCCAGAGGAGGACTAAGTCCTCTTATGTGTCTAGAAGGAACATCAGTGTTGTTTTTGTGAATATATAAGCAACATGCCATGCAAAGGAACTGCTCAGGGAAGCAGGGGACTGGAATCAGCGCCCCATTGTGTTTCATGGTATGCTGTAACTCTGAAAGCATGATGCAGCTCATGAATCACCTTTCTTTTACAGCAGTGCAGAATATGCCTGGAAAATATATCTATAAACTATACAAGTTCAGGTACTGCAAGGAAATATGCAAATTCTTATGTTTCATCTATGAAATTTTATAGGAATTACCCCTAAATTCTCAGTAATGAAACTTAAATGAAAATGGAGATTTTGCTGCTTTTCTGAGGCAAAAATTGATTCATCAAACTTAAAGTAATCATGGTGCAAAAATAAAACTTAAAAACCTCATATTGTGGAAGGTCTCTGCTTTTCACCAGCTGCATTGATTGCAAGACCATTGTTTTATTTCTTCTTTTTACTCAGTTCTTACTTTGACATTTATTTCATGATGTCAAAATTATTTCCCATGCACTGTTTACTCTAAAACTTCAGAATATGATCTTGTTCACTTTATTTATTTTTTCTTACTCTAGTTCCATTAGTAGCAAACCTCCCAAATGTAATTCTACTCAAGGTATAATTCTGCCTCTATGGAGCAACTTTGTAACATGGTTTTTCATTCTCTTTACAGCAAAATGGAAATTTTAAACTGCTGTGAAAATTTTGTAACTTTGCAATGGGAAAAATCATTGCTCGCTAAAATTCAGAAGCCAAAAACTAAGTAAAAATTTTTTCCTTCCCTTCTTTATTTATTAATTGATTTTTATAGTCTCAGGGGCTAATATGATGTTCTACAGAATTGGAGACAATTTTTATGCATAGTAGAGTTTCACTTCCAGTTTTCTTTGCATACTCAGAATGTAACATGACAGCAATTCCTGTGGTAATCTCAAAGCTACTTTTGTCACCACACAGAGTAGAAACATCAAACCTAGGAAGGAGAAGAATATGTGGCTCAATTCTTTATGCTAGTCTGAGAGAAGAGAATAAACCAGTCAAAAGTACAACACTGCTATGCATTTAAAATAAATTGGAAGGAAAAAATTGCATTATGAAAGATTACTGAATGTGTCACCATTTAAAAATTAATTTATCTTAATGAAAAAAGCAGCTGTTAAAACTGGCTTGAATATTTATGTTTGACCTTGTTCGATAAGTCCATTTTAAGAAAATCGTAGCAGTTTTCTCTAGAAAAATATCAGTTACTGAAGTTGCCGCTGGGGGTAGCTATTGTGTTACTCGCTCCCTGGTTGATCGTGTAACAAACACAGAACTAGTTATTTTTGTAAGACAGCCCATATAGAAAATTTATTTCTCCATAATAATTTCAGGTTCAGTGGTGTCTTAGGAGGATGACAGACATCACACTAATTATTAGCATTACCTACAGCAGGGAAAGTAAGAGTTTGCCATAAACCTGTTGTTGTAACTGATGCATATTTTAATCATTGCACTGTTTAAAAAATACATACAGTGCATTTTGTGCTTGAGTTTGAAGTTGGCATACTTGAGGAGTTATGTCTTTCCCTAGTTTGAATAAATTTGGTTTTGAAATAACAATGATCTGGAGGAGTGGAAAAAATCCACTTAAAGCTAATGAAACCTCGAGAGCATGCAGAGATGTCTCATAAGCAGATTCTGTGTGCCTAGCAGAACTTGTTGTTCTACTCCCACGTGATTAGTGGTTCTCATGGGAATAAAGGTAGCAAAATCAATGGTTTTCCCTCCCTCCCTCTGCCTCCTTCCCCAGCATATGGGACACTGAGATGAATGCATTCAGCTGCTGTTTAAATGTTAGCGGACAAAGTAAGAGAAGAGTATCACAGGACTAGACTAAAACAACACAGTGATCATTGAATCTTCTCAGAGCTGTTGAAGAGTTTAACACTTTTAAACTGGTGCTTATGAACAAATTCAAAAGGCTGAATTATGCTGCTTAGCAAACTTTGACTGCATTATATACTTAACGTTAAAAACATCCCTTTCAAGACAAGGATAAGATGCAGCAATAAAATCCCTTGAAGAGTGGTGAAAATAAGGACCCTTCAGATATTCTGAGATTTTTATGTTCAGATGGCAGGGAGAAGGGCATTCCTCCTGTGGCAGGGATTAGTCTGTTCCCTGATCTTCTGCTGCAGTGCAAGACATATATGACTTCCCAGAGAAAGGACAGGATAGTCACGTTTTCTCTGATTTTCTTGTAGGGTATGGAAGCAGACCTTGCCGTATGGAAAATGTGTTGGCACAAGTGAATTCTGTGAGACTCTTTGTGACTGTTCACTTTGCTGTGCCTACACTTGAAGCCATAACTGCTTCTAGGCCGGAATGTGCGTCTAATCTGGGTCTTAACAAGAAACATTTCCACAGCCATTTTAAATCGGTAGTTATTCGCCCTGCTATCCAAGGGTTGATTTGTGGTATGAGTTACCTAGGACATGCTAGTTCAAACAAAATAGCCAGTCATTCACTGTGAATTATTGTATTCCTTTTCATATAATTTTTCAGACAATCAGCTAGAATGTCTGTAAGACTCAGATACCTATTAGTAGTGTAAACAAAGGTTAAGAATTTTCTATTTGACCCAGAGAATGATAGGAAATGTGGGTACAGATGCAAGACTACCAAAAAGTGAAACAAACATACTGTCTTTTTGAAAATATTAGCTCTGTACACAGATATAATAAGGTATATTACAAGATTCCATGCTGGTCATATAACACTGGTTATTCCCTACCAGAATATTGAAAATCAATATGCAGAAAACATACAGTGTTCATAAAAAGCAAAGCGTAACTACAGTGCTATTGGCAAATTATGCTCTGGCCATTTAAATAATTGTGAAGACAATGAGGCTTTTTGCCTTTTTTTCTGCCCTCATTTGGCTCTTGCAATGGCTCTTCTACTTATTTTAGCCTTTGATCTTTCTGCAGGTGTTATTCAAGTAAGACCTCATCACGCTTCTTTTTTACCAGCCTCAAAAGAGCCCAGGAGGACCTTGCAGTTCCTTCTCATTCCACTGCACCATCAGGTTAGCATGGATGAAGGGAACCGGTCTTATTTATGCTGTTATGACATTTTCAGTAGACCCTCTGTGTGGTTTTTCATTGTACCTCCAGACAAATCCTGCTTCCAGGGCTCTGGCTGTGACAACTTTTTCAGTTGTGTTGCATTATAGGTATATTACAGAATTGTGGCGCTAAAAGTTACATTGGATGATAAAGATGAAAGAATAGGAAGCAAAAAAAAAAAGGAAAGTGTGGTGTTCATAGGAATGGAGAACAGACTAAAAGCCACATTAAAGATAATGAGAACGAAACTTAAAAAGAATTACTTGCAGCACTTAAAACAGTACTCCACTATGAGAAAAGATGTGGGAGAGAGAATCATCGAAGCAAGTTTTCTTAAATCCTGTGTAGCCATTCAGGAATGGTTTCCAAGCAACCAGAACATGCAGATAGCCCCAGGAGTAAGAGGTATTATGAATGCTTGGAAACACAAAGAGGAAGAGAAAGATGAAACAGAGCTGGAATCAGGCTGAGAGGATGCTGGAGTGGAGGGCTCCTCTCACGCAGCGCCAGTACTGCAGCCAGTGAGGCAGAGGGGGAGCTGCCTCACATGGAGAAGATGCACCAAAAGAAGAAAAATGAATGAAAGGAGCCATACAGGGAGGGTAAGAATCAGATGAAAAGTGTAAGTTTTGTATCACTCTTTCAAAACCTCCCATTAAAAATGGACAAGAATGCGTATCTTGCTGTACGTAATTATCTTTATTTTGAAGAGGACTGAAATTTACAATTCCTCTGTATTTTATTCTAGCTATTTAAGAAATCTTTTCATTATCTTTTCTTCATATCAGTAATTGTTCACTTCTTATTCCTGCAAATCTTTCATTAGTGGTTGAATTTAATCACAAAGGAGAAAGATGAGTATCCAAAAGAATACTGGTTGGCTAATAAGTGGCAAAAAGTGTTTAATTGAGTGAATTGGATAGAAAACACAGAAAAGCTAGTCAAAGTGGTTGCATTGTTGTCAGCTAGGGTAAACTGCAGTTGTAGATAGTGGTTCTGTATACTACAAACTATTCATTAAAAACTCAGAAACCTCCTTATAAACATTCTTGGGGAGAAAAATTGGATACACTTTTCAGAATCTATAACCAAAGAAGTAACTCTTCCAGGTCACACACTGGCCAGAGAGGTTATGGAGTGTCCATCCTTGCAGATGTTCATAACCTGCCTGGACATGGTGCTGGTCTCCAGGTGGTCCTGTTCAAGCAGAGGGATTGGACCAGATGACCTCCAGAGGTCCCTTCTGACCTCAGCTGTTCTATGATTCTGTGAAATATAGGAAAGTATTCATTTTTTTCTCTGTTTTACCCTGTTTTTTCCTAAATAAATGGCTTTCCTGACCTCTCTTTTAAAACTCACGAGGTGCAGCCCAAGAGACTGCACTACTCCATAAGTCATGGGACTGAAGCCTTCTGAAAGCTTCTTCCAATTGAATCCAGTAGCAATACAGCCAACCATCTTCATGCTGGAGATCCAGATCTCCTCCTTGCTGTGTCCATTGCAACTTACTTTTGCTCTCGAGTTCAATCCAGTATTTGCCATGAAGGTACATATCTAAGTACGTTTTCATCTGGTTTTACTGTGGAAGATTCTCCATGGCAAATTTCCCACTCTTTACGTTATATAAATCCTCAGAGTAAAAAAAAATAATAAATGTCTTAATACTCATGCACTGAATATCACCACCACCAGTCTAATGACTGCCTATTTTCTCACATTTTTAAGAATAAAATATTTCTCTAGCTATTCCTCTTAAATAATTTTTTAACATAGGTAACTGCAGTCAGTACTTACTAGGTGAAAGGATGTTCTGATACGAAGCACACAGGCCACATGGTTGTTTATCATCATTTCTCTGGGAAGTGAGGCCAAAATTATTATGTTCTCAGCTCTTTTGAGGGGAAACTGGGAGACCGGGGACATTTTTGTATGATACTTTTTTTTTTTATTTTTTTTATTTTTTTATTTTATTTGAGATCTGGATTGTCATCAGAAAGCCTCTACGTTTCAGTTCTTATGGAGAGTGGTAGGAGCCAGAGGAAAATGTCTTCCACTCCGATCTCTTCGTAAAATGTCTGCTAATTACATAGGCAAATGTAACAGAGGCTGAGACCAAAACATAAAATCTGAATGGAAAAGAAGCATCCCAGAGTAGATGGGAACTCCTCTACATCATTAACTGTCTTGTTCTTTGCATAATTCTTTGCCAAATGTCTCATGACATGTTCTAAATATGAAGAAAATTTAGTAATTGTTCAAGTTACTATTTTTCAACAAAATGTCATTTTCAAAGCTTGTTATAAGTTAAAAACCTCAAAGAAAAGCAAAGTCAGAATAAAAATCAGAATTGTTTAGATTGGAAAAGGTCTTTAAGATCATCGAGTCCAACTGTTAACCCATCACTGCCAACCATGCTCCTAAGAGCCACATCTGCACCTCCAGGGGCGATGACTCAACCTTCCCTGGGCAGCCTGTTCCAGTGCATGGCAATGATTTTGGTGAAGAAATGTTTCCTAATATCCAATCTAAACCTATCCCGGTGCCACTTGAGGACATTTCCTCTTGTTCTGTCACTTGTTACCTGGGAGAAGTGACTGACACCCACTTGGCTACAACCTCTTTTCAGGTAGTTGTGGAGTGAGATGAAGTTCCCCCTGAGCCTCCTTTTCTCCAGCCTAACCGCTCTCAGCTTCCTCAGTGAATCCTCATAAGACTTGTGCTCCAGACCCTTGACCAGCTCCATTGCCCATCTCTGGACTCTCTCCAGCACCTCAATGTCTTTTTTTGTAGTGTGGGGACCAGAACTGTCCAGTTCCTTCTGCAGAATTTTCCTACGCTCCAGCAGATCAACACTCTCTCCCAACTCGGTGCCATCTGCAAACTGACTGAGGCTGCACTTGATCCCCTTGTCCAGGTCATTGATAAAGATATTAAACAGGACTGGCCCCAGTACTGAGCCCTACGGAAAGTCACTCATGACTGCCCACCAGCTGGGTGTAACTCCACTCACCACCACTTTTTGGGCTTAAACATGCAGCAGGATTTTTACTCAGCAAAGGGTAAAGTGCTTGATACCTTTACTTACTGTCTGCAGCAATTTACCTTTATTTACTCACAAGTTTTTCTTCTGGTGACCAAGAACAGCTAATGGATCATTTTAACAGGTAATAGCAAACATAAATCTCATTCCTCATTGACGTATCTATAATGTGTAGCTATAATGTGTATCTACACAATTATTTACTTGCCAAAAAGCACTCTGAGCCTCTGATTAATTTCTAACCCTTTTTTTTTTTTTTTTTTGGAAAGTCCAAGGATTCTGTAATAGTTATTTTTTAGTAAATGTGTGATGGTCGGCTCTTATTCATATACACCGTTAACTTGTTCAGGTAGCATTGGATTTCCATCTCAGTTTCCTACTACTTTCTTACCTACGAGTAAGAAACTCTGTACAGCCACTTCAGCTGATACAGCTTCATTTTTGCCTGTCCAAAAGGGTTTTTTTTCCATTCTGGAAGTAATGTATGATAGACATTTCACTAAAATGCAATAAGAACACAGAAGTGGCTGAGCTGTATACAAGGTACTTCAGCAACAGCTCTAAAATGAAGGGAATAATTTGGGAAAACAGCTAAAAATTATTCTGAATGCTTTGAACTGAATTGGGAAAAGATTTGGCTTTATAAAAATTGATTCTCCAAAGTGTCATGTCAGTTTTTTGTTGGTATAACCTCATAGATTTGAGTGGAGTTAAACCAGTAAACAGCTAAAGCAAGGAAGGTGAGAGCTGGGCTTCTGTGAGTTTTGGGAAGCATGCTGCAGTGCAGTGTCTGATCTGCAGTATTGAATTCTTAATGCAACAGAGAAAGCACTCAGGTTAAACTGCCTAATCCCACACCCTCATACCCTTTTTTAACTACAGGTAGTATTTTCATCATACAATTTAGAGAAGAAACATTTCAACTGAGAACAAATTGCAGAAGAAGCCTTGTTCCTGTTGCAAGCAAATGTAGTTAGTTTTGAGCTGATAATTATTAAACAAGATTTCAAATATGGTGGATTTTATATATTATTCTGTAAAAAAAATAATTTTGAATGGGAAAATCAGAAGGCTGGGAAGAATAACAGGAAAATTGGAAAAAAAATCCCACAGAGTAAAAAAGCAGTCAGACTGGGGGGAAAAAACCAGCACCCAACACAAGCTAGCACATTTTTTCCCCCTTAAAAACAGAAGTCTTGTGTAGGGAGCAATGGAAAATTAGGAAATGGCCCAGTGAATGCAGATGCAGGGAAGGCCAGAGATCTTTGCAATGACACTGAATGCACAGACTACAAAGGGGCTCTGTAGAGATACTACAGTCTGCTTTGAAAAATCTGATTTCAGGAGAAAGACTGCATATGAATATGCACATGGTACAGAATCAACACAATGGCAATAAGCTTATAAAGTTATCCTGCCAGGACCTTGAAGGACTGTGAGCCTCATGCTTAATGATAGGCCACTGTAGGGACACTGGCTAGGGGGAGCTCTCCCTTACTTTCAATTATGTTTTTAAAAAAATGCATTGTTTCCTAAGTTATTTGAGAAGAAGCAGTTTGTGGGCAGAAATAATTCAGCATTAAAAGGAAGATCCCAGTGAGAAACTATTTTTTGCATGGGCAGATGGATTTGAAACTGCAGTTGGCTCAGTGCTGTTCCTAATCTATAATAAGAAACTGTTGTTCTGTGTGATATCCTGGCCATATGCTAAAGCCAGAGGATAGTCTGTGATAAAAGAGTGAAGAATAGTTTATCTTTCTGAATTTGTTCATACACTCTGTGGCTCATGCTTCTTCATCAGACAAGGAAAGCTCAGAGAACGGCATCAGCTATTCCTCATGATTTCTGTCTTTATTATAAGAATGGAACATTTTCCATCTTTCCTGAAAAATATGGTTTTCAAAACAGACAAGAATAAACTGAACTTTCAGGCTCAGAGGTTTTAAATAACCCTGTGTCTCAGACCTGTACTCTATTTTATGTCATACTAGTAGGAGGAGGCACAAAGCACTTCAGTTTTATGGAAAATGTGCAGGCGACCAGGGAGAAAAGGAAAAACAGAGAGGATTTTCTCTTCATGCAATTAATGTCCTAGACGGCTGTCACTCTCTTGTCCACTCAGGCACTGGAACAGGCTCCCCAGGAAAGTGGTCACAGCACCAAGCCTGACCGAGTTCAAGAAGTGTTTGGACAATACTCTCAGGCACATGGTGTGATTCTTGGGGGTGGTCCTGTGCAGGGCCAGGAGCTGGACTCAGTGACCCTTGTGGGCCCCTCCCAACTCACCATATTCTGTGATTCTGTTGTTCTGTGGAATGTAGAACTAATCCAGATACATGAATAAGGTCTTAGTGCCTTGAGGAAAACAGCAGGACAAAAGGAAAAGTTGGATTTCTAAGTGTCAAAAGGTAAGACCAGAACCATGCAAAATTATGTCACCCTGCAGGATATAAGGAGTTGCTACAACTTAGCAAGTAGAAAAAAGTAGATAGGAAAACACTGTAGATCCATTCTTTCTTAGGAAGAGCCTTTAAATAGCCTAGAAAATTGAATTGATATGCTAGAATGAGTATACAGATTCACTAAAACAAAAATGAAAGTTGACTACAGGGGGACTCAACAGTTACCCCAGGAACTCTTACAGTCCTTCTGGCTTATGAAGGAGACTGTCTGCTGAAGAGAAATTGTGTCCTCAGTGCCTCACTCTTAATAGTCTGTTAATAAGCTGAGAGGGAGATCACAAACTTGACACCCACTGACACCCCAAGTGCATCAGTGGACAATGTCCTCCTGGCTAAGGACACTGGCAGAGCAGTCTGGCCAATGTGGAACCTTGTAAGGAACCTGTCAGCATATCTCCATTTCCATGTATTACAATGCTTTCACATTTTTATAGTTGTAGACTTTCACATTGCTTACTGAGACTGTCACTTTTAGAAGCTGCAGACATGGTAGTTAGTAGATAGTACTCTAATATATCCTTATATAAACTGATTTTGCTTGTTTGGTCCTATGATGGCTGTGTTAAGGAAAGAAGAGTGAGGAGTAGTTGGGTGGGCTGGAGCTCCTGTTCCATGTGTCAAATATACTCTCAAATTTCCAGACACAAATGCTATGGTATTCTTCTTAGTCAAAACACAAAATCTGAGAAAAAGTATGAATATTGCTGAGACATGCATATGTATCAGGAGGAACACAGAGTTGGTTGAAATATTTCCATCAAGATATAAAATCAGTAGGTTTTGGCCTGTGTCTTTCTGGTTTAATATCCATTTTTCCAGTGAGGCACTTGCTGAAAGGTATGTTAAAAATTAGGAATGTACATACGGTTTTAAGTGAACTATGACTTACTGGAGTTGTGGTATCACATCAAAGTCTGGAATTCAAGTGAGATGGCTGAATATATGTATTTCAAAAGGTGGGCAGCTCTAGAGGTAGGTTGGCATATACATAAAAGCATTGTGTAGCATTTCCAAGCCAGCTGCAAGCTAAGTAGTGCATCTGCACTCTGCAGGATAATGCTCTGCAGGTGCCAGCACCAGTCTCAGGGGTAGAAGAGTTAGAACAGTGCTGACCACGGCCTAATTCACCCTACTTCTTGGGACAATTTATTCATTCAGGCAGCACATCTCATGGACTGCATTAACCTCCTTTCCAGGCCGGCAGCTGACGTGGGGAACTCAACACCCTTCTCCACTTTTCAGGACACACAAATGTTCTGCAATTGCCAGTTTGGTTTGACTTTATTGTGTCTTTTTTCTATATCCTTTAGTAACATCACATGACTTTTGGTTGAAAAGATATTCAGAAATGGAAATATATACCTTTGTTAAAGACCCAGGAATAGACTGATTTTCTTGACAAAATCTATTCTTGACTTCCCAGGCATAACTGTTTCCAGTGAGAATGAAGTAATTTTATAATAATACCTGGCCTGTCTTTCAGGCTATTTTGGCTGCAGAATGAGTTTTTCTTATATAACATATATGATTTGCATTTAGAAAGGCTGAGGGATACACTAAATTACAAATGAAACTGCTTATATGCAAACGAGAATTAATTTGTTTATTGCCTAAGGTCCAGAGAATCTGGATCATGGATCTAGTAAAAAATAAGGGAAAATGGTTATGAATATTCAACTCTTTTATTCCAGAGGTCTGGAAAATATTGCTTATACAGTTGAAAGTTTTCAGTTGAGATTTTACAGAAGCTGGGTTTTTTTCCATACCCATTTCTGACTTCCACCTTGTTTGTCTCTTTCTCTAGCCCTTTACTGAAAAAATATGATACAAGAGGGTAAGATGACAAATTCATTTTTCTTGCCTCCATTTTCTTGGAAAAACATGATACAAAACCCCCTTCTATTTTAATATAAGCTCACCTTAAATGAATGTTTATTAGAAGAAGTTCAACCACCTTCAAAAGCAGTAAAGAACTGTCAAGTGAAAACAAGATGCTAGTCTGTCCCAAGTTTACTTCACAGTGAGGTTGCACACCATTGCATGGAACTGCTCTTTTGAATGGGTTATAAGAGACAATGGCTGCTGTCAGACTGTTGTGATGGACAAGATCACGAATGGTATTTTGTTCTCAAATGAGACTCAAGATATTGTGAGATCCATTGTCTTGAATGGCAAGATATGAAGTTTATTATGTTAAAACNTAATAGAATAATTTTATAGGATTCTGTAAATAATTGGTTTGCTGTAATAAGTTCAGGGAGGTGTTCTAAAATCTAGAAGTAATCCTTCTAGATAGATATAGTTATCTTCCCAGGAGAGACAAAATTGGCTGATAAACTATTCATGGTGGAAAGAGTAAAGAATACATTGTAAGGTTGTGCAGGAATGGAAAAAGCACTGTAGAAAAAAATATTTGGAAAGGATGAATAAACAGGTAGTACAACTTTTGTGTTACTGTGTGGGCTTTGAAGACACGATCACTCTGTATGAGCTATTTCTGTCTGGAGATATTGGGTTCTATTACCTTTTGCAAGATCAAGTGGAGGACAGTAATGTTTGGAATCAGTAACTTGAATGCTTATGGAAATGGATAAAACATAGATTGACATCAAAACCAAACATTTTCATTTTGTCAGAAGTCCTAATATTAGAGAAAATGAGACATATAGAAAGGCTTCAGCCCTGGAACGGGAAAAAACCAAAAGAATTATTTATATTCCATGGAGAAAAATGTTATTTGTAGTAATTCTACTGGAATAGGAATTCAGTTACATAGAAGACCAATCTAATGTCAGCAATAAACATAGCCAGGCTTTTAATTTGGGAGAAATTCTTTGCAACATTGTCCTACTCAGCTCACCCTTTGTGACAAACATTAATACCACCAATTTTGATCCATCAAAATGTATTTAAGTGTTTGTTTTGTCAGATAGACATACAGATACCTGGATACACTGGCTGCTTCTGTCAAGAATTCTTTGGTGTTTCCACAGATAAAAAAGTCACATAACACTGACTATAATGTGATCATAACTTTAATTTTGTGGTTATGTAATTCTGAAAAGAGAAACCTATGTATTGATTTCCAGAAAAGCCATATGTTACTTGACACTAAGTTAAAGAAGCTCATTGAATGAGCAGAAACCACTACAGTCATACAGGACTTGACTGCAGTAGAGCACCATAAAGTCAATTATAAATTCACCAGTCTGACTAGAGGGCAGAAGCAGTTAAATATGTATTGGTCTGACCCAGAGAGAGATAAATTGCTCTAGAAAATGAAGTGGTTAGATTTACTGATCAAAAGTATAAAAGACTGGCTTCAAACAAAACAGTTTGGTCATACCCTTCAATCATATGTGGTACTAACTCTTTTTCCCAGTTCCACCTTTTAATATGAGTTTGTGTGATGATATGCTTCTGATGTGCTGTTGAAAATGTCCTCCAAATCTGAAGGGGAGAGAAGCATGAGATTTGCCCAATCTTGCAAATTTTTTCCCCTTTTTCTTTTTTTTTTTCCTTTCTTTCTTGGAAACTCATCATATTTCTCTTCTTCATAGCATAATGCTTCTATTCCCTGTTAAAAGATTCTCTTCCCCAACTCTTCCCTATTTATAAATTAATTTTTTTCTAAAATAATCTAACCTTCTGTTTCTGCTCTAATATTCCCAAAGATGCCTAAGGGGAGCTGAACTAATTTCCATCAGGATGCTGGTAAAGTCTCAGACATAATCTGCAAGATGGTACTGAATAAGAAATGGAAATAATTTATTAAAAATGAGCCTGGCAATGAATTCTTTGAGAGCTGGAAAATTTTTTCTTAATGATGTTGAAGGAGGAGAAAGATCTCTTCAGAGGAAAGGTAGTAAAAAGAACATAAATTTAAATTTTTTATTAACTTAAAATAATAGTAATAAGGATGGCAAGATTGATTGAATTGTTTTCTCAGCTGTGCTCTATACTTCACCCAGTGAAAATAAATGCAAGCAGATATAACCCTACCCTTACTTCTTCTCATTAGAGGTTAATCTCAAGACTTCTCTTGTCTTATGTTTGTTCAGTGTATCTATTTGCTTGCAAGGTAGTCATTCAGTACGTACTTGTTGGTCTTCTACAGCAAATTCCTTATATGTCTCCCTTTTGCTTCTCTGCAGCTTCTCAGCAAATTCCTCTGAAAAACGCCATACTGGGCTGCTGTTTGGATCATCCTGGGGGCAAACAGAGATTTACAGGCTTGGAAAGCAGGGAATGAAGGCACAGGCACTTAATTCTTCCTCTGCCAACCCAAGCATATTTGCAGTGTAGCTGAGTCCTGCAGTTTTAGTTTAGTTTTAGCCTCCTGCAGGACACCCATTCCAAGCTGATGGGGGCCAGGACCCAGCAAAGATTTTCCTGAGAGCCACTATGCTCCCCATGAAAAGGAAAGGTATATGCAGGGGAATCAGTGCTCAAAGTAGATGATTCTAAGTGTGGTGAGTAGGTGGAGACTGGTTCCTTGAAGGATGATGGAAGAGGAAATGACAGGAGATGGGTATCTCATCTGTCCTCAGTCATTCTCAGGCACTCAGTAACCCGCCTTGTGTCAGGAGAACTGGTTCAGACTTTACTTAACTTAACCATTGCCTTTCTCTGTTACTAACCATGCAGTGACGCTTCATCTGTCAAGTCTTAAAAAGCTGGAATGTTGGAAGCTGTGACACATTTCTCAAGAATGGTGAAAAATTAATTGTAAGAGCATATTTTCAGATTCATCATAGCAGTGTTTTCATTGATTAACTGCTGTATATTCCATAGGCTGGCGTATGTATCATCATTGCCCCTGTATCTGTTTCCATATAGTATTTATTATCTCAGACACACCAATAACTTACAAAATTATTAAATATGCCTCTATATAAATGCAGATGATATAGAAGTTATTACATAGTTTTTTATCATCTTGGTTGCTATTTATCAGCTCTCTCATATCTATAAACAGACTTACCCTTCCAGATGAGACACGACCTATGATGTCAAAGCCAATGCCTGCAAGGACCTCAGTAATATCAGCAATTTATCTTGGTCAATTTTTCTCTTTCCCTTTGTCAAATCCATACAGTAACCTCCAAGAAGACAATGTCAGCACAGATGTGTTAAATTTTTCCCACCCTTGTCGGTTGTCTGATCCCATATTCAGGCCACACTTTTCTACTGAATTCTTTTCCCACTGGATATGGAAGGAAGAAAGAGAAGGAAAATGTTGAAGAAGACAACCAGTGCTCCCTCAACCATAAGCCCAACAAGACAGAGAGCAGGAAAGCCTGTACTAGCCTGCAGTCCAGCATGAAACACTGCTGCTGAGGGCTAGAGGAGCACGGAACAGCATGCTGGAGCACTGCCTTCCTCTCTTTTTCTCTCTGAGGGAATTGGGATAACAAAAAGCAAGAAGAAAATTTTTCTCTCTCTTTTTCTCTCTCTCTCTCTCCCCGCAGGGTCACTTTTTTCTTTCAGTGGAACCCTCACTATGGCACTTCAAATAAGTTTCTTTCTTTCCATGGATCTAAAGATAATGAAGTTATCAGTAGTTCTGCCTCTTAGCAGCTAGGAAGTTTTTTAGGGTTTGTTTATTTCCTCCCCCCTTTCCTTCCTCTCTGTTTTCACTGTTAAATGATGATGAATCAACACAATCAAGCTGAAAATTCCTTCCTTTTGTTTTGCTTTCAATTTTTCTCTCCAGTGGAAATGACTGCTCATTGGTTGAAGGCTAACAATTACATTATTTGTCCCTGAAGGGTTTTCAGACGAAATTCTTTAGAGCTGAAGCTTTTCTTTATGACTTTAAAGTTAGGGAGTTTAGTTGTTGATTTTCTTTCTAATTAAGTGTTTCAACCCTTCAATTTTCATCTTACACTTGAGCCGTTGTGTGATGCTTCAGAAGCATGCAAGCTAAACTTCAAATAGAGGGCTTGTTTCTGATCCCTTTGAAGTCATGACAAACCTCCTGTTGATTGCAGGGAGGGAAACTGGACCAAAAGTACAAAGCAATTTTATTTCTTTCCTATTTTGTCACTTACCTGCTAATGTACCACGTATCAGAGGTGCTGTAGACTTTTGTGGGCAAAACAGAGCTATCATTAAAACAACTTCCTTAGCAGCAACTGATTGAACTGCTGCTTGAGCACAGTTAAGGGTTAATCAGCAACAACTTTGTCTGGTCTCTGCTGAATAGTCTAAACAATCTCTCTGTCAGACCTTCCTGTGGCCCATTGGAAAAAACAACAACAAAAAAGAGATTATCCAGAGGTGCTGGACAGGCTTCTGAGATCAGTGGTCCTGTAGCAGGCTGCCAGGCGGAGCTGCCAAGGTGGCTCCTGGGTTAGAAAGTGCAAACAGCAAGGGAGCATCTCGCAGGTAACACCACAGTCTCAATGATTCTCAAACCACACCTTCTCAGATTTTCTGTTTTTGTAAGAAACAGTAGGAAAATATGAGGACTTTGGCTTGAATTAGCTCAAAAGACCTTTTATTTTCTTTTAGATGTCATTCCATGCAGATTGGCAAGCTTGCTTTCTTGCCGGATCTAATCAGAAAAACAGAGGAAATCAGTCAAGTAGGAAAAAATGCTGGTCCTAAACCTAGAAAAATTAGATACTCTACTCTAACAAACTGTCCTTGATAAAAGTCACCAAAATGAATGAATTGACACTATATTGGAAATGCAAGATTTCTCAACTTCTTTGGCCAGGTCATCAGCAGGATAAGTCTACTTTGCAATATGTCAAAGGACGAAGGCACACTTGGAGGTTGTCAATTCCAGGATGTTCTGTGTTACACACTGAAGGGACTGCTGGTAAGTTCCTCAAAATACATCCCACCAAAGCTGTACAAGCTTTGCTGAAGGTCAGTGCTTACAAAATGATTCTCATCTATCACTTCTTCTTCTGCTCCTGTCCTCATCTTTCTGACTCACTCCTTATCTCGCTTTTCTTCACATGAAAGTGCAAAGAGGTTGTCCTGCTGGGGGAGAATAAAAAAGAATAATTATTCAGGAATGTGTCACTTGGGTAGTGACTGCCATTAAGTGTTGGCCGAGGAGGGAATTACAGATTTCCAAGAGCTAGTATGGCAGTTCTCCACATGAAAGAGGGAAAGGATCAACTGCTTATCAGGACTTCATTATATTTTTCAGGAATAAAAAAGCACGTGAAGAAAGATGGCCATAATTCATCAAAGCTGCCAGGGCTGGGGTCCCTCTCACCTGGCAAAACTGAGCTATTAACACTCAGCTTCCCGAACTGTGAACAGAGAGAAGCATTAACATCTTACTGTATGATTCATTTGCCCTATTTAAATTGTCTTTTGTAGTCTTTAAGATAAGATTTGTTGCAACCTAGATATTCCTACTTTCATCTGTCGGTTGTAAATGTGCAGAAAATGCTCTGCATTCAAAGGAGGATCGGGCATCACCAGCTGGCAGCGTGGCCAGGTCAATCCCTCTCCAACAGCCATGGAAGGCCTGGAAATTGCTCAAGAGGTTGGGGTCAGCAGAAGGCTCTGTGTCCAGCAGGCCATACTGCAGCAAATCAAAGATCAAAAAAAAATCTCTAATAGAAATATTCACTGGTAGATAATTGGATCAGATGAGACATTTGAGCATGTCAGCTCAAAGTCTGTTTTATAGCTGCTGAATTTTAGAGTGGTCACTACTGGCTGTGGTCTGTGAGTGGTGACTTTTGGTGTTCAAAGCAAGCAGGGAAACATCATCTAACAAATGGCACTGTCGTGCTCCCTGTTGTTTTGTGGAGTGATATGTGTTGATATGTAAGTTCTCTGAGCCCCTAGAGGCACACACCTTTCATCAAGTCACCTCAATTGTTCACATCTGACTTTTACTTTTTAAATTTTTTTCCTTAAAATCCTAGGAATACTGTAAATAAAAACCATCTGTATTATAAATTCTGCTTTGACTTCAGAAGAGTTTCAAGGTGTATATGCTACAGAAGAATTTTCACCAGCATAGGACTTACTAGACACGTATATCTCTGCAAACAGTCCAGACAGCATTTTTGATGCAACTCTATTTAGGAAGGATGTGTGGCCCAGTTATTAAAAACAGATTACAAGACAAAGTGCCTGGTTTCTACTCAACTTTGCACGCAGCAGTAAGCAAATCCTACAGCTTCTCTGTGGCTTAGCTTTCCCATCTGTAAAATGAGAGTGATAATATTAATTTATTTCACAGAGGTGAGTCTTAATTATTGTTTGTAGAACACCTACTGAGATGGATGTTAATTCTTTCTTATGCTGAAGCTAGTGCAGGTTTTGCAATGTTCAGTTCACTGCAAAAGGATTGAGATTTCATCCTTGAAGCTGTAACAGAATAAAGTTTCTGGCCTGTATTGGGAAACTCCTCTCTCCTTTTCTCATAGATGCCTCAACAACTCTCCGAATCACACTGATCCAATTCATGAATTTATACTATAAAGGAAAAATTATTAATATATTAATTGTATGGTTTCTGTGTTCATTTTTTTTTCTTTTTTACAGAGTTGGCTTAATATGGCTTATCTATCCTGAACTTTTTTAAGTCCTTAAGAAAACTGTCTTTTGGGAACCCAAGGAAATTTGTCAGCAGTAAGATATTAAAACTCATGCCCCACTGCTGAAGATCCTAAAGTCATTAACAGCTTTCAGCTTTGCCCATCAATCAAGATATTTTATTCCACAAAGAGTTATGGAAAACTTGAAATTGGGTAATTTAATTATCATATCATCTTCTCCTTTGAATCCTTTACAAAAATTTAAGGAGGCAAATCTGTCAGTCACCTCTTATGCAACTCAGATGGCTGGGCACAGACATTGCAGTTGTCATAGAGAGAAAATCACAGCCATTAAACATGATACGAGCATTTAGGAAATATCCAATGATACAGATTTTAAGATGATTTAAAAATATATAGGCTATTACCTCATAAAAATTGAGAAATATCTAGATTGAAGGATTTTATATCTAAAACAGAACAAATCTGAAAATTAAAATCTTGCCAAGAATATTCAAGCAGTAGGGTAGGGCTGTTTAAATAATGCATGACAGTTTCTTTTGGCACTAAAAGAATAGTGAAGAATAGAAAATAGAAATTATGGGGGATTTTCCAAAACAAGAAGACTACTGAGATTTTTAACTTGTTTCTTTCTTTACCTCATTAAAACTTAAATATCAAGGAAGCCCATTTCTCATCAGTGGACTCCTGCTCTTCTGCACTTAGTGAAGCCTAAACATTGCAGAAGTCAGAGTCTGCTGCTTC
Organism: Grallaria varia; assembly: GCA_013396735.1. Lineage (NCBI taxonomy): Eukaryota > Metazoa > Chordata > Aves > Passeriformes > Formicariidae > Grallaria > Grallaria varia. The sequence goes on along the minus strand of VWZG01003240.1, from coordinate 126,901 downwards.
CCAAAGTGCTTGGCAGCATTTTCCCCACTGACAGACAGTGTCCTCCAGCACCAAGGGAACTGAATCCTCATGGAGCAGTGAAATACACTTCCTCCATAAAGGGTAAAGTGAGAAGGACAAGGTTCTGAATTTTTTTAAAAGAAGAATATGTTTACTTCCTGATCAGTATCTGAAATGCTACCAACCTGTGCGTTGAAGAATCACTATTTGCCAAGAAACAAAGAATTAAATAAGTAAAATTTTCCATAAAGCTTACAAAAATACGGCAAAGCAAACTTTATCTTTTCTTGTTGCCTTTTAGTAGGGCTTTTCTTTCACAGAATTCTTGGTCATCAAGTTATAATGGGGGAATGAAGGTGGCACACAGAACACCATTTCACATTTACACTGGAAGGAAATTTAATTTTTCTATTCATAATCTGGTAAAAATTGCAAATAAGCAACACTGGACTTTTAAACAAAGCTAATAATATTAATCAATAGTAATATATTTGTGAAATTATGACTATGATTAAGAAAGAAATACTTTTCCTCTTTCAACCTGACCACATCGGATTAATTCTTTAAAAAAGTCTGGTCTAAACTATACATTTATGAACTATACATAAATTCATATTCATTCTGCAAGTCCAGATGAAGATGGTTCACTTGCCAAAAAAAAAGTATTGCTGGGAACAGGCTATGTTACTTGTAAGTTGTGTAAATCTGGCCTCAACTTTTTAAAATTTGCTTTAATTATTTTTAAAAAAATAAAATATTAATCACCTTCTTTACTGTTTTATCTTAACAAAATCCAAAATACCACTCTTTTCCATTTGGAAAATTATACAAGAATTCCCATTACATTCAGTCACTATGAAACCATTTAATAGATCCAAAGAGAAAATCAGCAATTTAGGCAATGCATCTTGCATTACATCCAGGGGACATTTCCCTACTTGTTACAAACCTGGATGAATTATTTCAAATGTCCTATAAATAACAATAAACTTTGGCAACTTCTCTAACTGAAAGACTAATCATGAATAATCAGAATCACTGAGGATTTTGTTAGACAAAGATAGAGCTGGGCTTCTTAGGGAAACATTCAGAATGCAGGAGGCGAGACCAACATCAAAGATTTAGACATTCATTTCCACTTGGCAACAGAAATAGAGCCAAGGTTAATGCAGTCCCAGTAGCTGCATAGTTAGCAAGTGACATAAATATATGGCAGACACTGATTTTTTTTCTGTTTGGGAGGGAAATAGCATAGTTGAAATAATACCCATTTCTAGATTTCTCTTTATTCTGAATATTCACCTTGTCCTATGCTCCTGCCTTTAACATTAATTTTAAAAAAAGCCCTCACTGTATCTTGAGAGTTTAATTGGACAGTGGAGGCTTACAAAACCAGAATTTCCTTGCAACAATGCAAAATCAAAGTCTATGGGTTGGTTTTAGACTTCAGGAATTCTATGGGATTTTATGGGAAAATATGTCTTCTTTTGCACCAGTGAAAGACAGATTCTATCCAGAGAACAGCAAGAAATAGTGATATATCCACAGTAGAACTGGGGTGCCATCCTTTCAGATGCCCTGTTGCACCTGTCATGATGCCTTTGTGATCTACTGCTCCTGCCTGGATTGCCACATTGTGCAACAAAATTACATCTCATTCACCAGGATGCTTGAATTAAACACAGATTTCAGAGGAGGAGTTTGGCAGAAAGGCCTCTGTCACCCCAAAACAATGGGAACAGGTTTTCACATGTGCTCTTGCCATTCCTTGGAGCTTTGCTTAAGAACAGTTCAGCAGAATATTGCTGACAAAATAGTGTGGGGACCCCTCTTGACTAAAACAGGTGATGAAAATCACACTGAGGCTGATGTTGTAACTTGGCAGGTGCTAAGCTGCTGCTTATGTTGTGGGAATGCTTTAAGAATTCCTTGCTAAATGTGGAGCTGGATGACAGGTTTATATTTTCACAGTCACAACAGTGGCACTGCAGGATCACTACGCATCCCACTAATTAGAAGTTAAACAAATGTGAGAAGGGTTGGGCTTTTGGGTTTTGGTTTTGTTTGAGGTTTTTTTTTTTAATAGTTTGGTTTTCATGTTGTATTTTGATTTGTTTTCATCAAAGAGGCATTTAATATTGTCCTCTAATCGAGGGTGCATAGTTTCTCTGGAGTGCACAGATTTCAGTGTTAATGCCTCAGACTAAGGACAGCCACTGCTTGCAAATACACACGTATGGAAATCAGTGGGCAAGCACAAGGAGGTGCAAGATGCTGTCTCAGGTGGAAATGAACTACCCGGTGCCAATTGAAATGCAGAAATTTTATTTCGTATAGGACAGCATGGCTGCATGGTTAGTTATAAGAACTAACTTGTCAGCAGCGTCTCTGCTTCCTTCTTAAGGTGCAGGTGAAAATCTGAAAACGGGAAATGCCAAGACTTTGAGGTGGTGGAGAATAATCAAAAGATGATAGCAGAATTATTGGGACCTTCATTTGGGAAAAGGAAGACAAGAACAACAGAAGATGACCATATAGTTTTCTGCTAAGTGAGAATTTGAGTACATGGCGCGGGTTCAAAAGATCTGGCTTCCTGGGGAATGTGTAAAAATCAGGCTGTCTCTTGCCCAGTGAATACTGAATCAGCCTCAATAAAAAATACTAAAAGAGAACTCCAGCATACCCAATAAAAGTAAGAGCTTTTATAGTATAAGAACACCAGCAGGATGGGAGACCAAGGCCATGTGTCATCTAGATTTACATTCCCTAATAAAAATATTATACTGCTATGAGCAGAAAGGGAAACTGTTGCTTATATCAGGTATGATTTATATGCAGCAGTAGTTACAAAAATGCCTGACATTAAATCTGTAGCAAAGCTCTTTTGTGGGATATGTGAGTAGTTCTGGACATCATGGGAGGACCCAGGGGTATGATGAATAATGTTATAGTCATCATGGATATTAAAAAGAAGATACAGTGACCTGAAAGGTCAATAAACAGAGAGCAGAGAAAAGGAAAGTCCTAAACAATTTGTCCTTGATGAGAAAGCTAGCAGTACTTGTTCCTCGTGGATCAGAGTTTTCCTGAAGTTTCTGCCTGTGGTCAGAAGATGTCTTAGGCAGAGTATAGAATCACCACAGAAGCAGGTGGTTAAGGGCACAAAAATGACCTCATGATGGAAAGTCTGTGCTATGCTACCTGTGCAACTGATGCTGCAGTTGCCACCAACTTTCCCCTCTGTGGAGCTGCATTTTGCAGCTTTAGCAACCCTAATTCTCTTGTCCCACATTTGGACTTCAGCGTGTTGTGCTGTTGCAGTCTGTGAAGGGGGCAGCCTGCCTTTCTGTGGACAGCCCTACACTCGCAACGCCCATGTCCCTGGCTCCCAAATTTCCCAACTCATGGCATGGAAGCTGCGGTGTGTTTCTCCAAGGGAAAGGTCTCAGGAGGAGGGGACTTCTGAAAAGTGATCTCCACCTAAATTCTTGGAGGAGGGGAGTATAGGAAGAGGAAAAACTTGTAGAAAGGCATATAGCACTGAAAAAAAGTCAGGAGGAGGGACAGTAGAAATAGAGTGCTGGTATTGGTAGCAGGATGTATACCTATGACTGGGGAGTTGAATATGGAGTATCATGGAGAGTGGAAACTTATTTAAGCCCAAGGAAAGGATTGACATGAGTATAATGAAGCACAGTTAATTCATAAAGGAAAAGACATTAACTGACCTGATATGAGAAGAGAGTGTCCATGTATGAGAGAGTTAAGCTCCTGGAACAACCTTCAGAAGGTAACCAAGGAGTGTTAGAAGTTGATGTATTTATAAAAGAAACTAAATAAATAAACTGGATGTTTTGGCTGGCAGGACACTAGTCATAGTGGTCAAAATGTCCTCTGATGGATCTTGCCATTCCTTGTTTGTCAGTACTACCCAAAGTACATACCTTATCCAAATTAAACACTTGAAACAGACCTCAGTCTTGAATCTCCAGTGTAGCACAACATGAGAAAAGTCTTTGTCCCTGGCACCTGTTAAAGCACACACCAAAGCCCTTCTCCACCACTGTGGAGGTGACCCACCGAGGCTTTGGTGTACCACACTTTGCTTGGCCTCCGGCCCTCCCTGGGCTGAGTCACCTTGGCCCTTCCCAGCAAAGGTGCACTCAGGCCCACCTAGGGTGGAAGGCAGGCTGCAAACTGGCAATGTGGATCCATGGCATTGGTCTTGGGGAGTCCCCAGTCTCCGAGGCCCCTGTTCTTACAAGGGAGCAGCAACATGGATGTAAATTCCCACCCACAAAAGCAAGTCAGCCTGTGCTGGAGCAGAAACACTGGACTAAGAAGTAAAGAGTAATTGACACATTGTAGTAAAACAAAGAGGTCCAACAGCCAGCTCTAGGTTAGAAAGCCAAGGCATAGAAAACCACAATGGTCATCCATGTGAGCTACAGCTAATGTAATGTAATCCTTGGTTCCCTGTAACTTTGGTTTTAACCAAGAGACTCATGAAATGCCAGTGTGTCTTGACTGCAGGGATGGTTAGGTGAGGAAGAAATGCATCCAATAGCAAGGAAATGCTGTAATTCACCTGGGCTTCACTAGAAATGAGAGGTGGTTTTGAGCTGTGCTTGCTCCTTACTACAGTTGTATTGTGCAAGTGTTACGTTTCATTTCTGCTGCTGGCCTCTAATACTGAATTTATTTGAATAAACACATTTACCATTTCAATGGAAAACTAAGCTTCTTCTCATCCTTTCCACAGCATATAGCATTTTAATGTGAACTCCACTTCATAATAGATTATTTTAGCATTATTTAGGCAATGCAAATATAAAACAATTTAGGGATGTAGTTGCATATTTCACACTAATTTGATCTTATTTTCATAGAATTATGATGAAAAGACACAGAATGGAATACACTATATTTTCACAAAAATGTACCATTTTTTGCACTGTATCTCTTTTTGCATTTGCTGCACAAGGTCCTTCTACTTTTATTTTGTGAAATATCCAATATCCTTTGAAGAACTTTTGAAGGCTCACTTAGCAACAATTCTCTATGGAGTTATTAAGAGTATATGCTTGACAAGAATAGCCAACTGCTGGTAATGTGTAACTATTTTTCTCCTTTTATTAACTGTTTACAGATTTAATGCTGGAGTATTTTATACTTACATATATGTATATGTAATTTATATATGTTTTTGAAATTTATCTGCTCAAAAATATTTAAATTATTTGATTGCTATTGGGTGCAATAGAGAATTTCTTGTGATGCAAATCAACATTTTCCAGAAAATTTGAACCAAACTGCTATAAACTGTCCACAAATGTCCATAGCATATGAAATTATGTACAGTATTATTTGTGTTGCAGAGTTGAAAACAGCATAAATGATATCTGTATGGCACAGTATGTATCAGCATTTAGCATTTCTGCCTGTCCTCCAACCTCAGCCGCATTTCTCAGCACCATCCATCAGAGTAACTTTCTCAAAAAACCCCAAATAATATAGCTATAACCACTGATATTTTGATGCATTATCAGAAATTCTTCTCACTGCCAGAATGAAATACATTTTGTCCTAACTATTGTTGATTTATGGAGACCTCATAGATTTCTGTTGATGAAGGAGAACGCTGGCTCTTCATTAGCGTGGACTCTCAAGAGGCGTGCTATCACTTGCAAAGTAGCAGCACCACTGAACAACTTCACTGTCCATAGTATAACTGCATGAAACTATTTTCTCATCCACACAAAATGCATCAGAGCTACTTGAACTCTCTCAAATCACTCATAACATTTTTTTAAGGTAGAAATGTCCCTTTGAGTTGAACATAGCTACTACCTGGGAGATGAAGAAAGCAGCTGGGAGAACTGCTGGATGTTTTTCTGTCCTGCCAGTTTTTACTATCATCATTACAGCAATGTGGCTTTCAATCTCTGGGAAAACTGTCTTCCCTTGGGTTCAGGGTACAACCATACAGGGACAGACAGGAGTACTGCCTAGACACATCTGCTGAAGCTGGTACTTCTGTGATAATTTCATTTTTTGCTCTCTACTACCCTGGAAGGCTTGCTGGCTGCAGCAACACTCCTAGTTTCTGTTGTATGTTTCAAACTCATTTTCATATTGCCCCTTCCCAGGTACATGGCTGTGTACCCATGTATTCACCTTCCCAGGAGAAGCAGGAGAAATGGGCATCCCTTCACCTCTATTTGCTATGACCTTGGGATGCCTCAGTGTTGGGGATCTGGTGATGAGCTGACGCAGGAAGCTGCCTGCTTGGCTGGTTGTCAGACATGCAAGGTGCTGTGTGCAACTCACCAGCACCTCTGACAATTCTCTCTGACCCAGGAGAAAGAAGAGAGCAAAAAGAGTTCAATGGAAACAGAGAGGAGGAGTTCCTACCTTGTTTTCCTTTTTCTGGGAAGGAAGAGACTAGACAGCAGCAGCGGCAGCAGCAGCATGACTTCAATCTCTGCTGTTTGGTTAGGCAAATTCTGTACTCATTTATTAATATGACTCAGTTCATTATTCTTTCATTGACTCTGGCAGCCAAGATATCAGACATCTCCTTGCTGTGTATTTTTAAAGTAAGAACATTGCATTCAACTTTTCTTTGCTGAACGTGATGCTAATCATAACACAAGGCAACATCAGGCATGCTGAGGACCTCTGCAACTGGTTACTCATTCTCCTTTGAAAAAGAAGGATGGAAGTACATGTTGTATAGCAGCAACTTTGGAATAAATGTAATGTCATATCCCATCATCTTTGAAGAGACAATGCATAATTTTTATGGCAAAGACACGATATTTATTCTGCTATTATTTCTCTGTAACTCCTCATCTAACCAGTTTTTTCTCCATTTTGAATTGTTGACATTGAGCTGACCTTGATGATGGCCTTATTATATGTGTAACATTTTTCAGCTTGATCTTACACGTTACTGTGCTTTTCCTTGTGTGCAATGAATAATGCCTTCTCTAACATCAAGAGTTGAAGAATAGCGACCCTATACTACAAAAACATAAGATTGATTTCTGCTTTGATGGAAGGGGTTAGTAAATGGCTAACATTTTATAAACCTGCATTTCTGCAGTGGAAATGCAAATTTTTTTCAGAAATAATTTAAATATTTCTGTAGCATCCTGACAGCAGCAGCGGTGTCCACTGCAACATTTTCTTGCATATGGTAGCTTCTACAGTAAATCCCTTTCATCTTGTTTTTGTTGCCTGTCATGTTCCCCCCATCCCTTAACTCCAGTAAGTGTAGGGATGGTAAATAAGATTTGTCTTTTTTAAACAATCAATTTAAGCATCAAAGGACCTTTTTGTGCTTTCAGCTACACAAAGGCAAAATAATTTGTTGCACAAATAACTTACTTCCAGTTTCTGAATGAATTTTTTTTTTCTGGAAAAATAATTGAACTTCATAATTTAAAGCACTCTGGAAAGCAGTAAAGGAAATAATATGCAGATCTTTTTAGCAGCCTATATTTTCATTAGTGAATTCTTATCCTTGTTAGTGATGCCCTATCTTTTGAATATTCCCCCTGGTGAATGATTCATCTGTAATCAAACCAGGCTTATCTGACACATAAACAAGGTAAATTTTCACTCTTCACTATGTAGAGATATTTTTCATATCATGCCTGAGGGTGACTGGTTTAAAAGCATCCCTCTGCATTTTACAGCTGTGCTGCAGCTGTTCTGTGTACCTCATCTGGAATCTTGGAGCTTGTCAATGTGGAGAATTTAATGCACAAGCTGTAGTGTTAACTTACAGATCCATGGCTGCTCTTTGCTGATTCATCATGTGGATCTTAAGTGCACATCAAGTACAGGGAAGCATTATCCTGTCTCTGGGAAAAACATAGCTGATAAAACATCATTAGGGTATCTTGTAAAATACCTTGAAAATGCCAGTGCTCAGAGTGTCTTATCGGCTATTTCCCTGGCAGGGTTAGAAGTTTGAAAGACCAAATATTCCAAGGTCAGTTGGTTCATTATAATAAAGATCATAATTAAATTTTTGGTGAGCTGTGAAACTGCAATAGTCTTAATGAAGACACATAGATACACAAAAGACTTTATCCTTTATACTTGGCCTACATTTTTTACCATTCTTGGTAACTGTTAAATACCTAAACAATTTCCTTGGCTGTCAAAGGTATGAGATCTTCACAACAAGTATACCTTGTAGAAATATTTTAATTCCTATCTGTTTTGTAATTTTTTCTTACTGCAATATTAATGCTCCTAAGGTTCGGTAACATCATTGCTTCAGCATTAGGTCTTTCACTTGGTGGTAGGAAAAGAGATGTAATTCCTAGTGTAGGCTAATATATATTGCATACATCATTAGGTAACAATCCATGTGGAGACTTGTTGCAGAGTTATTAATATGCTGTGAGTTGCGTTCTTATTTGCTCTGCAGTAATAGGAAACGTGTTATGTAGGCAAAGTTCATGTAACATCAGGATCAGGAAATCCTGATTGCAAGGTTATATTCATCCTGTGCGTAGACTACAAGAGAATTTCACATAGCCTTTAGCAGGAGGTTTACAATAAAAATATAATAAAGCTGATCATAGAATTTCTAAAACTTGTTTCCTTTCCAGTAGCATACCTTTAGGGAGACATAAAATTTTGTCATTTATTATTTTTTGGGTTTTATTGCTTATGGTTCCATTGAGACAAGATATGGAGCTTTCGTGTGGAGCACTTACATTGCTGAAGGAATGGGAGGCTGTGTGTAGTAATGCAATCAGCTGTCAGTGGAGCGTAGGCAAAACGGGTGTATCTTTTGCACCTAAGACTCACAAAACAAGTCATCTTTTGTACTCATCTCTAACTTTTCCAAACATGAATCATAGGATATTTCCATGCTTGCTTTCTGACCTTACTAATGGTCTTTCAGAATGAAAAAGAGGTTTCAGAGACTGAAGCTTATGATTTATTTTTTATTTCCCTGTGTTCCTTCCTAGGACAAAGCTTACAAGGTCAGAGTCTTATGTGGTGTTTTGATTAGTTGGACAGATGTACTTGCAGGTAGAAATAAATAGCCTTTTGACAGCCGAATTGGCTTCTTTTGTTTATTAGTTCAAAGTGATCTTGGAGAAGAGCTCATGAGAAAACGAAACAGGCTTCTACAGAAATGTTATTTATTTACCTTTTAAAAATTCTTTTAAATAACCTTTCTTAGGAGTTCTGATGACTTGCTTGCCTGGCTGAGTGAGCTTCTATAAATCTATCAGGCATATCACTGTGTACAAATATCTTTTGGACTCAGACAGCTGCCCAAGCACAAGACTCTCATCATCAGAGATGAGGGTGGATAAGTAATACTGCTTTAAGAGTGAGCAGTGGATCTCTATACTCATGTAAGTCAAGTTTATTCATTTCTTAATTAGCACTAGCAGTGTTTTAACCAAGTTCATGCACTCCTATCTTATTCCCTCTACACCTCCTCTTTGAAGAACATGACCATGAACCTAGTAGCTGTCAGCAAGTAGGTCCCTGCTCTGCCTGCACCTCCCATGGGTAGGGACAGTTAAGTTCAGGCTCTGTGAGAAAAGCAGATCTAAGTATCCAGGCAATTTCTCTTCACAGGAGCTTTCAGTCTTCCTCCGACACGTGAAAATGCTTCTGTGCAGCTCTTTGCCAGAACTTTCTTCTGCTCTTCTTGCACTGCACATCAAGGCTTACCAGTACATCTGCTCCATTCTGCTATGCCCCAGCAACTTGTGTAATAAGCCGTTATATGACTCAGAATGACACCACCAGCTGTGGCTTGTTCTCATAAACTATTTTTAAATTATTTATTCAATTTACAAAACTTGATGGTTTTTATCTCACTTACTGTACTGTTTACCTGTGGAGTACTTTTTAAGCTTATCTACCACTGCCCTGCTGCTTGATGCGTTTATTTTTATTTTTATTTCTATTTCTATTTAATTCTGAAATTTAACAAGAAGAAAATTCTGCACAAGTAGTTCTGACTTCCTTAGAGAGATTTTAATAAGCATACAAATTTATGATGATTTATTTATGTTACTATAAACCCTAGTCACAGCTAGTTCTAAATGTAGATCTCCTCTTAATTTTTCTTATCTCCCTCTTCCTGTTCCCATTTTTCTTACAGTAACATTAATCCTTTGACATGGGCATCATTAGTTTGCAGGACCTGTAAGAACATTTCCTTTATGTCTCTACCAGCAACACTAATTCATCCATTAGTCTGATTGTCAGGGTTAATATATTAGTATGAAAAATGTTTGCTGCGAAACATCTGCATTATTAAAGATTATGAATAAACTGAAAGGAGGGAAATTTATCTGATGAAGAAAAGAAGCACACTTTGTGGAACAGTCTTCCTTTTGAATGACAACCTGCAAAGGGAGCAGTGCTGCTCCACAAGAATGAGGGCTCCCATGGAAACTTGTCCAACAGAGTGCTGTTGGGAAACTGGGACGTTCTGTGTCCCATCCACACACCTTACACAAAAATCTTCCTCAGACTAAATTTCAGACTCAAAACCTTCGGACAGCCCATCTTGCTACTCGTCGGCTATTTCAAGAGCAGGCAGGTAACCCGGGCAAAACTTTTACTGGAAATCTGAGGTCATGGGACCCTGGGAACACGCACACTGCCTCAGCTTGGTGAGACAAGCTTTGGGGGAACACCTAACCATCACATGGCTCCTGTTTCCAGTGCACAAAAAAGCTCAAATACAGCTACATCATCCAATGTAGTGGAAAGACACACTGAGAAGAATCTTTGAAGTGTGATGAGAAACAATTAATTTAAAGATTCACATACCAACAGAGGCCGTAGCATTCTGTGTGGCAGCTGGGTGGGCTGGATTCTGTGAGAGCTGGACACAGACCAAACTGTGTAAGGTCCTGGCTTGGCACAACCAAGTATCTGATTAAATTCTTCATCTGGACATCTCTCCTTTGTCACGGACTAATCAGTCTGGGTTAAACAGTAGTTTTACCCTTTTACTGTAGAGCAACTGAGTACTTAAAAAAGTAATTAGGTTGTCAGACACGTAAATGGACCTGAGACTTTTCCAGGCATGACTACTGATACATCTTTGCAAAATAATCTTTAAGCTCAGGCAGAACAATTACCAAACCAACATTTCAGTGAGCAGGCATGATTACGTTTTCCATTTATTTTCCATATCATCTTATATTCTTCCCATGGAAGTCAACCTTATATGAGCCAGCATTAACACCAGGTAGGTGCAAGATAATTAAAACTAAGTGTAATTGATGTTTGCTAAAGTATGCATTGTACTCTGTAAAGAGAGGATAGGATACATGCCTATGATTTCTTTGTATCCGAGTACACATTTATAAGTTTAGGGCCCAAAGATGTAGCACGGAATTAAAAGATTTATTATATCATCTTATGCTTGTCCTCTCCTAACCCTGATGCATTTATACTGTCGGTTAAGCTACACAATAACCTGTTTTATTCACCACATATAATCAATCAATTAAATGTAAATTAGACTGGACTATAGGGATTTTTTCCCCTTTTTTTTTTTTTTCCTTTGGCTCACTATTCTGACCTTCAGTCTCTGATACATTCTGCTTGAGTTTGTTATGAATCATTGTTGCTGTTGAAAACTGTGGAATGACTGCCTGTGAACCTTCCTCTTTGTTGTCTTAGTACTTTTTATCAAAAATGGTCTATTTCTTCCTTGGCCAAAATTTCTAGTGGAAGAATTTAACAGACATGAGTGGAATTATGCCAGCATGTAATTATTCTGTAATATCAGACTAACATCAAAGAGCCTTACAAAATCCAAGTTAACACTGAACATTTGTTTCTATCTATTCTGTATTACTGTGCACATGGAGCTACTTTGCAATTGTGTCACTGAACATCCAAGAGAGTAAGAGGAGGTTCATACCTTGTTTGAGAGTAGTTCTTGTTTCTAATGTGAGAATCATAAAGGAACACAAAAATGTCTTTTGCTAGTTGTGTCAGCTGTGGTTGATGATTCCACAGAACACAGCTACAAATTTGTGTGACTGTAAGCAGGTCATGTTCTGGGCCAAGATTTCAAATATCAAGCTCAAAGGTTTTGAATTTGATTGAGTTCTCAACAGAAACCTATTTTAGTAAGTAAAGCAGTTACTGCTATTGGTTAGATATGGATTATGAGTTTTCTCCATCTTTGACAGTGAAATTTCTGCTCTCTGTTCAATGTTAAAAACAAATATACTATTAAAGGCTAAAATAATTTCTTGGAAATTTTTTGAAAAAAAAACATGCTTGGAAAAAAGCTGACATATTTTAGTGCGAAACTGCTCCAGTTATGTATTTAATAACTATTCACATATAGTGACTGTATCCCCTGCAATACTTTTTTTAACAATTATTTAATCAAGATTATCTGACTAGGCACCACTTATTTGCATGGTAATTTTTTTAGTATGCAGTGGGAGCTTTTGAAAGCAAGTAGTCTTGCTAATATTATCACAAGTAATTGTCCAATTACTCAAGAACAACTGATGCAATGAGACAAAGGATACCAGGCATCTCACAGTCATGAATGAAACTTACTGGTGGATTTTTTTCTTTATTTGACTATATCTGTTTTAGGCCTATTGAACACCATATGGAAATTCGGGGGAAAAATTACTGTATAATAAGAAAATGCCTCTCCTTCCTTGCCTATCCCTTCTGAAAAGTATCCATGTAAAGAGTTGTAACATTCTTGAAAATGGTTTTACTGGGAAGAAGTTTTATTAGCTAGATGGACAGCTCTGCGAAATGAAGGGACAGTTCTATTTAAGGTACACTGATTGGTATTTGATTTGAAGGAACACCAGAACCTGAACAGTCTCACTGTGCATTTGGTTTCCAAAAAAATGATACAGACAAGGAGTACTAAAATTGTATGTGATCTCACCCCACAAACGGAATATTTATTGGCTAAAATAACTAAGGGGCAAGTTTTTAGTAGAAAGGGACAAACATTGTATAGTAAGAACACAGGGGAGAAGAAACCTGCTCAGAAAGCACCTCAATGATATCAGTTCCCCAGGGTGAAGGTAGGAGATAATTAGTACTATTGCCCACCCTAGAACATATTCCTTACATGACTGAGACACTACAGCAACTATTTAGGAACTTTCTTCTTAGGTATAGTTTCATTTTACAATGTGTTAGATTTAACTGCTGAGATTTTCAGATGGGTTTATAACATGCTAATTTAGACTTTCCCCTTTGCTTTGCAAGAGTAAATATCTTATTTTTCTTTTGTTACACCGGTCTCATCTGTCAAGTGAGTCCAGAATAATTCAACTCATTTAACCCTGTTCTTACTTCCAAAAAGAGTCTAAATAGAAAGTGAAACACGCAAGGCAGTCTCTTTTGGAGCTGTTTTTCATAAAGTTGCGAGAGTCAGCCCGGATGCAGCAAGGCTCTGGAAGAAACTCTCTTTCGTGAGTTTAATCCAGGGAGCAGGTTTGTCGGTGCAAGATGATCCCTGGTTTCAGGTAGCTGCCAGCTATCGGAGGTAGCATTTGGCTCTGTGTATTTCAAACTGAGGGCCGAGTGGCGGGTTCAGCAGCATGCAGGTTGCTGCTGCATGCCAGCTTCAGCTTTCACAGCCCGCAGAGCAGGTGCTCCAAGAGCTAATGGAGCTGCGGATTTTTGAAGTGCCCGAGCAGAGCCATATGTTGCTGAACAGTTTGACGCAGATTCAGTTCAGCAGGCTGATGAAAGAAAAGACAGTTTCTGTTCTTTTGTGGCTCACTCCACACTGATACAGCTTGTTGCAACCTTTGCAGAAGGGCCTGGATGAACTGCTGCAGCTGCAGGCAGGGAGAATGACAGAAAACCAAATAAATGTCGTATTTTACATTAGAACACACCCATGGTTTCAAACTGCTTTGTTTGCCTGGAAACTCTGAAAAATATTTTTCTGTAATGGCACCAGACTCAGTCCTCAGTTGTAAAGAAACAGATGTACTACCACAAGGTTTTTCTGCAGGTCTTCTCCTCATCTTGCACCAAGCAGAGCAGTTTGACCAAGCTCAAAAATATTTCAGAGGCAGGTGCTGATCAAGACACTCTCCTGTCTGAAAAAAACATTTTGTACTGTACAGTAAAACAGGGATCAGGGAATAATTTTTAAACAGACTATCAATATTATCAAAAAATAGAAGACAGTTTTCTTTAGACAGACAACATCTTAAGAGACATAAACATATAATGCAGTTTATTCAATTCTCTGAATCATGAAATATACAGGAATAAAGAAATCATATTTTTCAATTTGATTCCAATAGGGAAGGAACTTGCTGCTACCAAGAAGCCTGAGAGTATGTAATGAAGCAAGCAGAATTGCTCCCGAGACAGCATCCAATCAAACATGCTACATATACAAGTTTAATAGTGAATAGTCTTTAGATTGCTTAACAAAACAACCTTGAAATGTATGAAATTCAAAACTATTCTGAAAAGGCATGTTTGAACAGTGCAGGAGAGATAAGGAACTGATTTCTACTGCAAGAGCATATATCAAAACCGGGGATTACACAGCCAGGCACACTTCTAATAAGAGAACAGGTAGAAAACAATCACTGGGATGAAGCACCTGCCTGCATGAAGCCCTTTAAGCATTGAATCTACGGAGTAATATTTTGTTTGCTTTATTGCAAACATATGTTACGAATAACTTAACTGTAAAATAGTTGCTTTTTCCCTGTGCTAAAGAAAAGAGTGCGTTATCCCATTAAGTCCTTTCCAGGAGGATTTTCTTTTAATATTCTGGGATTTTTAAGTGAATTGAGGTGAATGCCTAGATGAAACAATCTTCTCAAGCGATTCTAGGACTGGATCTCATCAGAGAGACACAGGTTTGTTTTGTGGGTCAGATAATCTGAAACTGGGATTGTACAGACAACGTTTAGTTAATGCTTCCTGTAGAAGTGTTTATCCAAGTTCTGGATATGCAACTGAGTGTATACCCTACCCATGGCGAAGTAGAAATGGCTTTTCACATGAGAGATTACCAAATTGCAGGCTAAGAACTGTTTAGTAAGGACGCTCATGGAAGGAAGGTCAGGGAGATTGCTCTCTATGTAGAAGAATGGATTGACTGCCCAGAGTTGTCTTTGAGAAACTAGTGACAGTGACATGGAGAAGACTAAGGTACTCAACAATGTTTTTGGCCTCAGTTTTCAAAGGTAATTTCTACTTCCATATATCTCAAGCCCCTGAACTTCAAGGCAGGGACTAAATGAAGATAATGTTCAAGATCACATAAGGAACCACAACATACACAAACAAATATTCAGGCTTGTGCTAAGGAACACATATAAATGTTTTAGGGTCCTTTGCAGTGTGTGGGTGCGGTGGCTGAACTCTGATCAAACATGAGAATATTTGTGCCAGATAGGTTTTCAATACATATGGCTAATTGGTTACTCATGGTCCAAGTTCAAAAGAATTTTAACATTTGTAGAAAAAAATATTTTCTTTGGGAGAGTTTAATTTTACTCTGCCTGTCATGGACTAGAGTAAAAACCTGAAAGAAATCAGGGGCAGTTATTTAAGTGGGTGACTCAACATATATATTGCATTCTGGATCAAATAAATCACCAACCCTTTCCTCATTTGCTGAACACAACGTGCATTAATGAATAGTTTCTAGGAGATCTGGATGAATTGGGGACTGAACCACGGGCATAGAAAATCTAAAATCAAGCTACTTTCAACTTAGGAAGTCAGTATCATTCCCATCCTTTGTTTCCCAAATTTTAATGTAGAAAAATTACACACTGAACACTTTTTTAGAGGCACATCATATACATGATTGTTCTTCCCTAACCAGAATAGGGAAATAAATTTCAAAGACACCATACTTCAAGGGGTGCCAGAATTTAACACCTCCTACCATGATCTTTCACTTTCATTTTCCTTTCCTCTCAGAAGATAATTGCATGCCCTCAAGGGAGAAAAATAGGTAAAGAAAGTTAGTCAGGGTCAATTGCTTGCAGCAGGACTCATCTGTCTGAAATCTTATGTCTATATTTGACTTACCTAACCTTGGTTCCCTCTACAGTAAGGGAAGGGATGGTTTTAAGTATATTAGAGAGATATTTAAGACATGTTAGATGAATTGCACACAAAATTGCCACTTTCTTTCTACTGACTTTAAAGGAAGTCTAGCTCATATGTAAACATAGTTAAGGCAGATGAGTCCTGCTCTAGATGTTTCCTTTCTTGCCAGTCCTATAATAGACAACGGTTTTTCTCATGGCATCTACATCAATTATTGCTACCCAAAACGTCACTCTGAAAGCCTGATGTGTCAGTCTCCTTTTCAATTTATTTTAAGAAAAGCTAATATTCTGTTTGAAAACAGACTCCAGCTAAAATAAGAAAATTAAAATTGCCTTGGTTTTGTAGAATGATATGAACCTACAATCTTGGTCTTACAGCCTTTAGAGTCCTTGTCCTAGAAAACATGCCTTGACCATATGCTGATTATAAGATTTGGTTAAACTCCATTATGTTTAGATCCCCTGCCTGTTATTATTATTCCTTTTGGAAGAAAGTGAAATGCCCCAAGGGTGAGAGCCAGGGTGGGCTTCACAACACCTTTTTCTTATGGGGGATCAAGGTGCAATGGTTGCACCATGGAATTCAGTGTAGTCATAATCAGGTGTGTTGCTAAGGAAAAAAAAAAGGTAACTCTTTGTATGCCTGAAGATAAAAGAAATAAGAATATTAGTGAGATCCTACATCTGCATTTGTGAGGCTGACATCAGCATACCACATATATGGGTGTAGTGTCATAAACTCAAAGAAGAGATTTGCAAAACTGAAGAAAGCCTGAATGAAGGTGTAAATGATGTCCTACAGAGGTAGTCACAACAACAGGTGTTTTTAAAAAAATACCCAAACACTGCAAGCTGAATTAGTTCTATTAAATCAATATTTCTTAAGGTAAAGGAAAAAAAAAAGTAATAATAAAAATTTTGGCAATAAGAACTACCCATGTAGGAATGAAAGTCATTGAAAGAACCAGTGGCCCTATTGAGAAGCAGTAGGCTCATTTCTAAATTTGCAGTAGCATGTTTAACAACTGAAACAAACTCTAGGGACAGCCATTGGTTCACTCCTGTTATGCCTTCAAAGTAAGACTTGAGTACTTTCTGGAAGATGTTGTAGACTCTGCCACATATCCAGTGAGACTAGAGGGTCTAATGGTCCTCTCTAGCCCAAGAATCAATGAACCAATTAACAATTTGGACACGACATTAGAGTTTAGACATTATCCTGCAATCAGGCAATATTACCTTTCCTGTGCTCCAAATTCATGAGCTGCGCTCTGACTCCCTGCCTCTAATTTTAGGTTATCTTCCTGATGAACCAGGTTACTTTTGCTGCTGTGTTATCTCACAGAACAGCTCGGTACTAGCAGCAGCAATTGCATGTCATGTGTGTCAGCTGGTATTAACCAATAAGGTGAGTGTGAGTGACAGTGAATCTCTAAGTGGTTGGAGAACCTAATATTCCCTGCAGCTTCTGTCTCTTTGAATGTACTGAACCTCCACTATTTACTTTCTTTTTTTTTTGCTTAAANACCACAAACTGAAAAATTGTTAGGTTTTGTTGTTCACTGCAGTGGAAGAAGAAATGCTTTTCTGTTAAGGAAAATGAAAGGATTATGCAAAGTCTGTTCACAATTGGTAATACCACCCTGACCATCCAGACTTCTGCCTGCCATGCCCTTCAGGTTTTTTCATACCACTTTGCTTATAAAATTTCCTTTCTGTGTGGCAGGTACTCCCTAATTCTGCTCCAGATCTCTTCTGGGACCTCATTTCTTCGTGGAATTGTAGAGCATTGAGTCAAAGGCATGAATTTGAATTTTCTCTGCAGTCACAGAATTATGCAGGAGCGTTACTCCGTGCCATGGTTCTCTCTGAGAAGTCATGTATGTCGTGTACTCTCGCAATTATTCTTTTGTACTTATCTCTTCATAGATTTCACCCCTGTTTCTTCAAAGTCCAATTAATCATGAGTAAGGGCGTCTGCGGAGCTCCACTGCTGGCCATGAGAATTTGTATATATATGATGTTTTGCTAGTCATACTTTCAGTGCAGAGAAGGTCTGAAACTAAAAGTCTTAAGGGGAAAATGAAATACTGGGCTATTGAATCTCATTAAACTCAAGAGAGCTCCAGTTGCTGTGAAGAGTTATTCAAATCATGTTAAAGCAAGTACGTACACATGGTTAGCTGGAGAGCTCCCTGAGCTTCATTGACTTAGCTGTCTCATCCACATGGAGACACCTGCATCATGGACATCTAGTTTGGAATTCCATCCTTACTGTGATTTTCTGGTTGTCATTTGCATTATATTTATCACACAGTGCTTTGTATTTCAGCAGATTTGAAAAGGGCCTCCATTTAGGCTAGTCTTGATGACAGACATCTCTGGTGGGAAGTGAAAAAAATGAACATGGAACTGTCCACCTTAAGAATGATGAGACATCCAAGTTTTTTCACTTTCTGGGTAAGCCTCAGACCATTGTTTTGTAATAAATATGGGAGATTTAACACCAATATCTCTACTTTGAAAGAAAACTTCATCTTGCTGGCGCTGCGATTCAGCTGATATATGTTAGGTGCATAGATATCTACTCAGAAGGGTCTTCAGTTGACAGATAAATGGAAATAACTCTTCTCTGGATCTTGGTACTCTTATTTATGTCATTTGAAGATACACGCCGAGCTTACCTTAAGCATGAAACTTGCAGAGATGGGTTCTAGACCTATTTTGGCATCTAAGACATAAAGTCAATTTGGACTGATCCTGCACCAGAAGCTAGCTCAGTGCAGGGATCCAGAAACTGTTCTAATTTATAGTTTGTCCCCATAAGTGTCTCATTGTTTTGTCCCTCTTTTTCTGACATTGCTATGAGTCTTCCTAGGACCTTCCTGGGTCTAACTCATTATCATATTATCTGACTTTCATGCATTCTGTAGCAAACTATTATAATGTTATATTTCACCTTTTTTTACCAGTGCTTTCCATGTTTTAAAACATCAGTCACAGAATCAAGGTTGGAAGAGACCTCTGGAGACCATCTCGTCCAGTCCCTCTCCTTAAGCAAGAACACCTAAAGCCAGTTGCTCAAGACCATTTCCAGGCAGTTTTTTAATGTCTCAAAGGACAGAGACTTCTTAATCTCTGTGGGCAGCCTGTGCTAGGTCTCAGTCACAGTGAACAAGAGTTTCCTGATGTTCAGGGAGAAACTTCTGTATTTCAGTTCATGCCCATTGCCTCTGATCCTGCCAGTGGCCACCACTCTGAACAGACCTGCTCCATTCCCTTTGTACCTTTCCCTCAAGTAGTAATTTCCTTTACGATTCCCCTAAGCCTTCTCTTCTCCAGGATGAACAGCCCCCGCTCTCTCAGCCTTTCCTTATAAGTGAGGTGCTGCAGTCTCTTAATTATCTGTGTGGCCATTTGTTGGATTCTCTCCAGTATGTGCATGTCTCTCTTGTACTAAGGAGTCCACAAGCAGACACACCAAACAGGAAGTTCTCATTCATTTTATCCTGGCACAACTCTGGAGGAGTCAGTGCTCAGCCACTGCAAGTTATTCCCTGAAAAGTTTTAGCTCTTTGTTTCTGGAATTCACTATTGTGGCATTTTGTCAAGCTTTGATCAACTGTAGTTTAGTTTAACTTTGTTCAATCACTGTTTTGCTGAATATTAAATCAATATTGGAAAAGGTTTATGAATGTAATGGCAAATAGTGCATTGGTTAATGGAAGAGTATTAATAGAAAATCAGGTTATAAATCAAGTCAGAATTTGTGATAAATTTGCAAACTGAGAATAGATCTTGAAGGATTTAGTCATAGCTTCAAAAACTCTTCTGTAGCTATTACTTTTTCAAAATTCAGTTGTTGTTCTTTGCACAGAGTTAAGCTTGTGTTTGTGTATGTGGTCTTACGTTGTTTGGCCAGATTCCAATCTAAATAATCATATTTGCATACATCAAATTTTCTGTGATGTTTCACATTGTTCTGCATTTCCCTCTCTAAGGCTTTCATTAGCATGAGAAAATGACAGAAATACTCTTGTGTTGCTAATGCAATCTAACAGCTGTAGTTCAGTGATGAAGTAATCATCTTTTCTGACAAGTATAGACGCAGACATATAGATCCACTTTGTATACATTAATGGTGAAAAGCGTGAACAAGCTGGTCATTATTAATGAATACTTATTTGATTATTGATCCATAGGAAAAGTGAATACATGATGGTCTTCTATTTCCATCTCTGTGTTTTGTCCACTGATTTATTTCTCCAAGACTTATTTTAACAGTCGATGTTAGTCTGACAAAGAAGATGCCATACCAATGAAAAGTTAAGCTCTAACAGTAATATTTGTATTTTTAGAATTATAGTTTATTGTAACTGTTTAAAGTTAAAATATTTTCATTTTGGCATATATTATCTCGAGTCATACTTCTAGTGACAGCACTGTTCCTCTATCTCCTAAAGGCAGTTACAATTTTTCTCACTGGTGATACAAATTATGATGATATAAATATGAATCAGGATTTCTGGAAATTGAAAACCTCTCTGATCATAAAGGGATGAAATAACCATTGTTGATAGAAACATTTAGGGTTAGATCCTTTTTCCATGGAAATAAATTGGGTTACAATCTAAGTCATTTCACAGACATGTGTCAAGTAGAATTTTTAATTTTCGGAGCACATTGGGAAGTGAACTATTTTAAACTGATTTCCTCAGGTGTTAATTAATTTGATTTTGCTAAACAAATATCTTCAAAGAAAATTAATGGAATTAATATCCCCACAGAGTGTCAGGTTTCTCACTTG
Organism: Grallaria varia; assembly: GCA_013396735.1. Taxonomy (NCBI): domain Eukaryota; kingdom Metazoa; phylum Chordata; class Aves; order Passeriformes; family Formicariidae; genus Grallaria; species Grallaria varia. The sequence goes on along the minus strand of VWZG01003240.1, from coordinate 105,991 downwards.
TTTCAAACAGCTATCTGGCTCCTCCTCTCTGGTTTTGTGTGTATCCCAAAAGCATCTTCAGTGGATGTGGATAAATTGCCTTTGGTGTAAGGCAATGACTCAACCCTGCACAGAGAATTGAGAAACAGCCTTGAGACTTCTTCCAGAGGACTTCTAGATGTAAGCACTCTAACTCTGCTGATTCTGATTTGCCCCCAGAAATGTCATATTTGAAAGTTCACTGAGTTTGTTGGCAAAGGCATCTATGTCTTTGTTAGATTTTGTCTGAGACGGGAAGGGTGTTACATTTGCTATTGTGCTGCAGATTTGAGGAAGTCAGGACTCCATCTTTTGGTAGCATGATGACGAGTCAGAGAGAATTTTAAAACTCTTTTTGTGACAAGGGAGAAAATTAGTAGAAAGAAAAGGGAAATATTTTTTTCATGCCCAGAGCAGTATGACAAAATGGGTCCTAAATAAAAGAAAAAAAAAAGGCTTTTCTAGGAAATGTTTTTCCTTTCTGCTTCACCGTCAAAGGAAGGGAATTAGAAATCAATGATCCATGAAAATATATATTTTTAGAAATTTATTAAACTAGAGGAAAACAAAATTCTGTTGAAATCTGAAAAGGTGGTACAATGATTTATTTGCAAGAAGATGAAAAACATTCCCATCTTGCAATGGAGATGTGTGATTTTTTTCTTACTATCTAATTTTAAAGTTAATTTGAATTTATTTTTTGCAATGTATAAAAGTTAAAAATTAAAGACAGGCTGAGTTTATGTCTGTTTATTCTTTCACTGTTTTATTGATTAAAATTCTGTACTGAAAGATTTTTCTTGCTGTTGTTGTGGGGGTTTTTTTAAGTGATTGGATTCTACTTACAAATAAAACCATATGCAGCGTCATTTCCGGATGACCTGGAATACATCTCAGCAGACATTTTATCCCAGCTAGGTCAGTCCTCCAAGAAGTGCAGTTCAGATTCTGAAAAGCTGCATTGATACCTGTTCATCTCAACATCTCATTAGGGAAAAAGTGGCATATGGACTCTAATTATTCAGCACCATTTAGAGCAGAAAGCACTCACCAGAAGGGGTGGAACTTTCTGTGGAACACGTACCTTTCCATTGAAGGGGACTCAGGAGATCTTCATCAAAGATGGTGAGGCAGTCACAAAGATGCCTGAGTGCCTGCACAGTTCATGCACAGATCAGAGCCAGACAGGCAGAAGGCCCAGTGCAGAGCTGTTTGAATCAGGCTCTGAGCAATGCTCTGCTGTCTCACGTGGCTTTACCACTTTGATCTCTGACAGCTCAGATCCTTAAACCACAACACGTATTACAGCCTATATATAAGCCCTTACAAGCCAAGAGAGTGCCCTAATTAACAACCAGAAAACAATCGCTACCAGAAAGAAGTTGATTAAATTAAATATCAAGCCAAAATTGATGAGGAATACTGTGGTACCTGTACTATTTAATAAAAAAATTTTTGTGTCCTATTTTCCACCATCACCTGCAACACTCTGTAAACACTTGGCCCCATGTTTCACTTTTTAGTAGATGAGACAGATGCCTGTTTTTTAATCTAACATCAGTACTGCCAATATCAGGATCAGAGAATGTCATTCCATTGCTGGACTTCATAGCTCATCTCAATTAGAAAATTGTGTTGACAACAACTTGGGAGCGGATGAATTTTTAATTCCCTCTTCTCCTTTTCAGGAAAATACATATTACAACACATGACATTGTTCTAGTGTAGAAGTATTGATGCTTCCTCCTTTCCACTAGGAAAATCTTACCTGATCATATTAGAGTCTTTCATGGCTACATTTCATGAACTGTTTACAGCTATTTGCATGACCAAGTAATATATCAATTATTTTTTTCCCAGACAGCCTTCCAAATGAGGAGGTTCTGCTATATTAGCTCCTACATGCATGATCTTCTACCTCATTCTTGTAATTCCCAGGGAACTGTACAAAGCCAATTTTACTACCTTCCCATATGCATTAATATATCCCGACGTTGTGTTAGTTGCAATTTCTATTAGGATAGTCTTGATCTTTTGCTATATTTCACGACTAATTCTAGATAAGTTCAAGATCAAAACTGGCATTCGAGTAACAACACTGATGAGAGCCTTCTAGTCTCACAGTTTCTCTGCTAAGACAACCCATCCTTGGCTCCCAGCATCCCTATCCAATTTAGATGTTGTGTGAACAATTCCTGTCTTCTTACATTGCTGTATGTTCTGTCAAAGTCCATGACCAAAATAATCACCATAATAAAACACATGCAAGTATTTGACTCTAATCAGATTTGTCTTATACAGAACATGTACCTCAATATTAGCAACACCTATTTTAAAGAAACATTTCAAAGGTTTTAAAGACATGAGTGGAAACTATATTTATTTTCTAATCTCTTTGCCTAGAGAAATGGGTGTATTAGCTACCATGAAAGAAATTACCAAGACTTCTAAGGGAGAGAAAAATTAAAAGAATAAATGTAAAACTTCAAAATTATCCAAAATGACTCCTGACACATGAACTTGTCTCAGCTTTAACTCACAGTGTCCTGGAATTTCACAGCACTATTCTCCCAGAATACTACCCTTCTCTTGAGAAGTTTCTTTTGCTGAGTCTCAGTGACTGCATTTATGCATTTGTTATTTGTGTTCTGTTTGTAATGGTTATGAAAGTATAAGCCACAAGTAACTTTTTGAGGTATCTATCTGAAAGTTAGTTCCCACAACAGACACCAGGCAGATGGGTAATAGCAAAGAACAAAGGGAGAACCTTGGTTGCAAAATATACCATAGCTTGTCTTTAGTGTGATAAGGACGTGTAAAGTCTGTTAATAGAGTAGCTGAAAAACTGCAAAGCCAAACAAAGCAAAAACTAGAAAACCCTTGATAATTAACTAGTACAATGTGTATTAAGTTAGGGGGAAAAAAAAAGAAAAGAAGGCAAATAGACAAAAAAACCCAGACATTGTCAGGTGAAGAAACCTTCTGAGACATTGCTGAAATGCAACTATGCTTCTTACTTTTTCTTTTTTTAATTAATATTTCAGAACCCTGTTCTGAACATCAGACATCCAGTTGTTCATGGAATGACATGTATGTAGCACTAACTAGCAAAATCATACAGCACGTTACAAAGAATATGTAGATGAGGTGTTTTTACAAAGAATGGTAAGAAGAATGCTGACATCTTCATTTATCTACTTCTTACAAAATGAGAGGTGTGGTCTGTATAAAAGCAGCTAGAGTTTCAATTTATTAAAATGCTTACATAATATAAATAATATTGGTAATGACATATTGTACATTTTGCACATAATGTACTTCCTATAATATTTTTAACTTCCCTAACGTAGAGAGAGGAATCTCCTTAAAAAACAGGTGTAACTGACCTCTCTCTTTCTAACCCTGAAGTGCCCTGCAGCCTGGGAAGATGTGGTATTTAAAGCTTCTGTACCTGGTACATATAAATCTTGTATTATCAGGGGTGAATCTTTAGGAAGAGAGCAGAACATTCAAATTCAGAGGGCAGAGGAATAATTACACTGAAAGGTTGATGCATTTAAAAAGTAATAAACTATTTTAATAACTACCTAATGGTAGACATTACACAGTGTTCTCTAATTATTAACCCACCATAGACATGTTCATTGCTTTGAGAAAGAAAGTATTTTTGGTGCATAACTTCCTCCAGTTTGATAAAGTCACAGTTCTCTGCTGTTTCTGATTGAGATTTGACATTGAAGAGGTTCTCTCATGTCTTTGCTGCCTTCTTCTGCTGGATGGGAAAAAAAACTCTGTCAGAAAAGTGTATCCCTGGCTGTCAAACCTGAGATGACTGTTATCACACTGCACCTTCATCAGAAATGTCCCCTTGCTTCCTCACCTCCACTTATTCTGTAACATTTTGTCATCTGCAGTCACCATCTCCTCCCACCAGTTTCAAGGGTTAATGGCCACAAGATTTCTTAGCCCCCACCATTACTAGACTGTATCCTGATATTTTAGTTTCCACTGTATGTCTGATCTCCTTAGCTTTTGGGCACTTTGGTCTTACGAGCTGGGCTAGATGAGCATTGATACACTTGAGTGAATGTAGTTCTGGGGAGAAGCTAAAAGTTAATGCAATGCAGTGCGCAAGCTGTATAATACTCCCATTAATCTACAAGATAAGGTCACCATTTCCAGTATGACACTATGCTGACATGCCTATGTTTTCCAATTCCTGGGCTAGCCTTAATATCATATGTATCTTCATCTTGCTTCACTGTGCAGTAAGTCAGATGCTGAGAACAGATATTAATTTTTCAGGTCTGTCACCCCTCAAAGCTCTGGTACATAAATTTTGATTTCTTATCTGTAATTTCCTTTCTTTATAGGCTGCTCCAAGACTCAGTCTTTTGTCTTTAGCATATGTATTTCTGCAACATATGTTCAAACTTTTAAAAGATACAATATTCTTTACCAAAAAATATCTTTTTTCAAGATTTTTGTTAAGAGCTAACAAATCCAAAACGTCTATCCTAATTCCTGATGCAAAAAAATAATCAGAATTTGTGTCTGGACTTCAGCTTGACTATGAAGGGCTTCAATAAAGGCATCTAAATGCTGTATAGTGCTCAGATGGAGAACTGCATTCCATATAAATTAAAACTTTTTGTATTTGTTTTGTCAGTCTGCATGTTTCCCCATCACTCTTGTTATGAAAATATTTTGTTTTTCTCTCCTAGAGTAAGCCAGAACTTGCACACAAGAAGAAAACAAGGAAATAAACACAGGCAATGTTTTATCAACTGTCTTAAAAATCTGCATGTGTGGTGGGAGAAGTGTGTCAAATTATTATTCGTCATTTTCTTTTTTTTGCTGTAAAGGGTTTTTTCTGCTTCTCTTGCCTCATTTTGTGAAATGTTCAGGACCATATGTTTCCCCCTACCAGCAATCAGAATGGATTTTACTGTCTGTGCATACATTTGCAATATATCAAAAGATCTTGACTTCACATATTCCAGAGAAGAGCCATGAAGCCTTCTCTTCTGCTTACTGATACAGAAAATTTTCCTCTTTGGACTGAAGACACTCTCAGGAAGATGCCCTGAAGGATCAAGCTCTGCATTTAACCTGAGCCTTTCAATCTCATAATACAGAACTCTCATGCTACACAATCTGCCCACTGGTCAGCCTGGGAATTCAGCTGTCTTTGTGAAGAATTCAGAAGGAAGAATTCTGATACTGCTACTATTTTATCCTCTTTGTCTGGGGAAATGGATTTTAACCAAGGCTTTTCATACTTTTTCTCCCTATTTAACATCTGATGCCTCTTTCCTGTATTATATAGACATAACAGTTATAAAAGCATAAGAAAATAGGCCCTAGGTTTGGAAGATTAATAATAGCTTGAAATTAAAACACCCAAAGATAGTGTAAAGAGTATGAAGTTAACAAGTATAGTTGGTATATTTAATTAAAGTGAATTTGAATTCATTTTATTGGAACTTTATGAAGTTTAGTATGATATTGCAAAGACTATGCTTAATGAGAATTAACAGTAGATGAAAGTATAAAGTTTTTAAGAAATACTTACGGTGTAACTAAATAACATCAAACAAACAATGGGATAAAGGATGGATGTGTCAGTATCTCACAAAGACAGCGTCTCAGTCTGTCTCCTTGCCCCCAGGATTTCAGTGCAAAGGTGCAGCAATGGCAGTGGTCCTGTTACAGGTGCCAGGATTATTTATGTGATTAAATTCTGCAGCAGGACTGGGTGGTAAGGGCTGTCCATTGGCAGCACATAGCACTTCACAAACCTTCTCCAAGGCTGACTATTCAAGCCACCCTGCCCTTTGGCAAAGCACCCTTCATCGAAACTGTTTTGTATAGCTGGAAAACTCCTTGAGGGGGAGGTGAGGGGAAAGAAAGAAGTTTTATACAGATTTAGAGGGGATTAACCTTTTTTACATGGTAAGTGTTGCTGAAACGGTCTCAGTACCTCCTGAGGAATCCAGGGTGGCACAGCCACCTGTGGAAAGGTGCATGTGTGCTGTTACTTGTCACCTGTTTGGAAAATTGCAGCCAGATTTGGCTAAAGAGTCTCTAGGGGAAAAGAAAATAAATAAAAGAGGAGGAAAAAGTGCAAGCCTAGCAGTGCCTCGACTGACAGATGGGCTGGCATCCTCTGCAGACTCTCTTAGACACAACAGATGTCTTACCTATGTACAGGTGTCTACACCTGCACTCATGCAGATACACGTATAGCAACAGCAAAAGCTGCAAAGGAGCTCACGCTCCAGAACCAGACATAAAAACAGCTTTATTTCTTATGCTTGGAAGATTTTTCTTCTGGAAACATTTGGGAACAGCTATTACATTAACTATTACATTACATAAATACAGCTGTCAGAATACAAACAACACCCCAAACCCAAAGTGCTGGCAAGCAGCTGTGTGTGAACTGCATGGGGACCCAAGCTGTCCCCAAGATGGGTCATGGGCCATGGGTCAGGGCACCATGTGGGATGAGTGGGACAGGATGGGCTAGTGGGATGTGAACAGGGTCTGGTCACTCAGTGGTAGCCAGGAGGGCCTGCTGGTGCCCTCAAGGCCTCAGCATTGTCCTAAAAAAACCTGCTTTTCTGAGGAAGGCACAATAAGCACAGATTAATTGCAGATCTTTGGGAAACTGCAATTCTGAAATGTGTTTATAAACTTTTTGTTTTGTTCTTGATCACTGAGATGCACTTGAACGACTTGTGAAGAAATTTTGCAGCAATACACAAAATAAGACATCTATTAAAAAAAACAAAACAAGCAAAGTAACTTATTTTTTATCTAAAGAGCACATTTCAGTGTAGTATGTTTGGTGAACACACTCTCATCTGAACTCTCTCCTCCAGTACCCAGTCCTATGTGTGGTAACACCTGTCTTTCAGTAAGTAATGCATTTGGATTGGAATACAAGATAGAAGTATGCAAAAATGAAAATGCAAGCAGGCAGAAGCTTGAGAAGTCACCCAGGAGAGGCTTTAAATTGTAGCTTGCACACTGTACTTTTGACGCGCCTTATCAACATGCTCAACTAGGTAGTGAGCAGAGGTACCAGGTACCACTATGCTCTGCTGGCTGCAAAGAGAAGCAGCTGGCAACCCCACAAGTTATGCAGATCTGACAAAGATCCCAACCCCAAATTCTGCCTCTACAATGGCCTGTGATTCCAATTGTCCATTGGGACATGGTTGTATCCTGTTTCTTGTAAGATGCATTCATAACTCATTACTAACTCTTGACACACATGCAACGATTTCCTAAAACCCAGGAACATTTCTTTTTTACTTCTGCAATGATTTCACACATGAAAAATTATTAAAGTTTCTAAAAACTCTGCCTGTAGTTTTTGCTTGGTTAGCTGTACAGTCTGCAAGACTAAGTAAGAAAGAGAAACAAGAAAAAGTGTCATGAAAGGTCAGTGTTAAATGTCATTCATATGGAATTTGCAGAGAATCAGGGTAAACACACATCTCCTAAGTTAAACTCATTATTTTAAGTTAAACTTAATTTTCACATAGGTTTTCTTGCTCATGCAAGCCACAATCTACCCATTTCCCCGCTTCAATCTAAGTAATGTTTCGTAAAAAGTAGGTAGAATCCAAAGTTTCTTTAAAAAAAGTCATAGCAGGAAAATTTGGGAATTACTGACTCATTTCATAAGTTTTATCTGACCTACCAAGATCCAGAAATTTTGTCATCAGTTCTGCTGGGTCTTTGGCAGAGTTGTAAACTACTATCCTGTAGATTACATGTAGGCCAAGGAATATGTGAGATCCAGTGCAGAGACCTCAGATTGTAAAACCAGCCTGAGGTTTAGAAGCTTTCCTGCAGAGCATCTTAGGAAAATTAGAGAGGAGGTAACCTAGTAAAGTTGGCAAAGTCCGTGCAAATATTTAATTGTTGTCCAAAGTGTATTGGCCAATTGACAGAGGACAGAAACAGCAATCATCTAGTAAATTAATCTGCAAACTGTATCTGGGGCATAGTACAAAAGCTCTGTGAGTAAACACCGGGTTTTGAACTTAGCATCATGGATGCTGATGAACTTCCTCTTACTTCTCTGCACAGCATGGGAGGCTGAGCAATGTCACTTCAACTTTTAGTCCTCACCACTCACATATTACACAGGAGAAACAGGATTCTGCATGCAAGGAAGGAGTTTCCTTCACTCTTGTGCCTGCAGTCCTCAAGTTAATGTAGTAGTGAGCCATTCAATGCGTTGCTTTGAAATAGGCCTTCCTTCTCTCCCCTCATTATTTCTACAAATGCACATGATAAAACCATAAGCAACCAGAGAATACACTTGCTTGGTTTGTAGAAGCATCATGAGAGAACTACAGAGTGAGGCTATTCCTTTTGCACACTGACCACAAGGATATGTAAAAGGCTGTTTTTTCTCTTTTTTTTTGGGTGAAGAAATAGTTCATAATAGGAAGGATGACAAACCAGAGTAGAGCTGGAAATGAAAATGTCATGGGGAAAGAGAAAGTACGGTGAGAATGGGGTCAAGAATTGTGTTTTTCCAAGTCCTGTCTAACCATTAGAAAAATCTTAGTTACAAAAGGTGAGTGAACAAAGGCAAGACTCTGTTCATTTTGTCTAAATTAATTCACCCATGCTGTTAATGCTACTGTACGCATTATTGCGGCTATTAATCTGTTAATGACACCATTCTTACTGTAACGCCACACTTCTTACATAGCCTTCAGGGAAAAATGTCAAATGCTTTTATTTAAATGAATAATTAGGGAACTTACTGAGTTCAATTGGTGTGTATATGTGAGGGAGAGAAAGAATTAACAGTGAGCTTTATGAATCTGAAGATTTTATTGTTATTCTTCTGTTCTTCCTAAATACTACAGCCTTTCTATCTCTCCTAAGAATAGTGGGAGACAGACAACAAGTACAAGATCACCAAATGACAACATTGGTGCAGTATTAAACTTCAGAAAATGCCTATAGAGGAAACTGATCACAGGCTGTATTACAAACACAAAGTGATCTGACTGCTTGTGCAATGACAGAACTGTGTCTTACTTCTAGCTAACAGGGCTCCTCAACTCATCTGGCTTATAGCCCTGTAGTGCATGCTTCACATTTGAAATCCTCTGCTATGGAGGTATGTGGAACTCGCATCTTTAGAGTATCTCTGGAAGCACAGAAGGACACTTCAAACCTCGTGTTGCCGCCAGGAAGAGTGCTTCACTGCAGTGGTCAGCGCAAGATTAGCTAGGAAATGCTGGCATTGAGACAACCAGGCAGCATTCGTATAGAGTGTTGTTGTCTTTGGTAACAACAGTAAAACCATAGTGTTTTTGCAGATTCAGAATAAGGACTCATTTCCTTATAAAATCAGTTAAAAGGTGTTTGCCACTGTGAATTGAATCAAGGAAATTACATTACGGAAATTCAGGAAGATCCTGCCTTCCCCAGACATTTTTCACCCATATCAGTTGTCGGCCTCGGTGCATAGGGGGACTCAAAGAGCCCTGCAGGCAAAACTGAAGGCAGTCACCTTGCTCCGGGGCTGGAGAAGGGAGAGAAGAATTACATAGTCACCATGATAGAAATATTTAATGTCAAATATTGTCCTCATTTGGACCCTCACTGTGTATATTTTACTGGTAAAAGTACTAATTTTAATTTGCATTTTACCTGCATACTCAGAGGTTGAGGTTGTTGGCCTGCCCGCTTACATGAGCTTGGTCCCTGGTGTAATGGAGACTGGCAAAGAGTACACACCAAGACTGCAAGCCACAGATCAGCGCCAAGCTGCAGCAAGAGTCACCCTGCCCTGTGGATCCTGCTGTGCAGTGGGAGCAGAGCGCTGCCAGCCACAGCCTCACGAGCGCTGCTCCAGAGCGAAGGCGGGGGGAACACATGTCAGTCTGCAAAAGGCCATGTAGCAGCCTCAGCGGGATGTGAAACACACAGGGAGCAGTAGTAACTCCTGCAACATCAACAGCTAGACTTTCAGGCTAGATTACAAATAACAGAATTTGTATCCTTTCCAACATTTTCTGCATGTTTCTCTAAACATGTACACAACAGCCCAGCATTATCAAAGGCAAACACTCACTGAAGATGAATGTTGTACTTATACTGCAAGCATCCTTTAGTTTGCATGAGTGCATTTAATGAGTCATCAGAAAATCCACAGCACTCTGAGACTGCTTTTTACATAAGCTGAGGCTACATTATTTTATCACTAATCCCCACTCCATCTGTTGACACATTCAAACTGAGAGAATGCATCAGAAATGAGGAGACATTCTTCCCCTTTTTTCTCTTTTAAAAACCTGATCCTACCAACTTGACTCATCAGAAAATCTAATTCTGCAAGTAACCCCTTGAGTCTATGGGGGTGGGCCTACCGGTGGAGCAAAGCAGCAGTCAGCATGAGCAAAGGTGGCAGAACTATGTCATAAACAACTTCTACAACTGTCTTTTGTGGAGGCATATGATCATTTAGTAGCATACTAATAGTGGTGGTTTGGAGTTGACACTAAATCATGCTTTTTCAGGACTGGATCTATAACAAGGCTAAGCACCCTATATCTTACTTCTACAAAGTCTTTTACTTCTTGCTAAGTATTTTCAATAGTATTTTGTTTTCAGAGACTGAGGAAGGAAGAATCTCTGCAGATGGTGGACACAAATAACTGAAAGCCTGTGACTGCTCCTGGGCTGCCTAACCACCATGGTGTCTCTGGCTATAACTGAGGTATCTCCTCCAATTTTCAGCACAGAGTTGTCCCTCTTCTCTAGAATGTGATAGGTAGTAAGAAAGCACTTCATGAGTATCACATGCCCCTAAGTGGTCCTTCTTCCATGCTCTTGGAAGAATTCTTTTGCTGCATGGGTCATTGTGTTTGACAGTTCTTGTATCAGTTGTTCCCACTAAAAGTACAACCCAGTACTCACACAATGTCTTATCCACCAGAAACAGCCTCAGTGGAGTAGTTTATTCGAATGTGCATTACTCACAGGAAGTCAGAGTCAGCACAAGGGCATGCCATTGCTTTGTTTTATGCTTAGGGCAGTAGGTTTTCATGCTGTGGTCAAAAAAACCCCAACAGTCTGGGATCTGCACTGAAAGCACTGCACAAGAGGCAATGGAGGCTACAGTTCAGCACATCCTTTAGATCATTATAACCCAGAATTTCTGGGAAGAAAAAAAAAAAAAGGCAATTCAACCTCTAATTTCTGTCCCCAAATTACCTTTTGCATTGTTCTGGCACAAATCTTTTTGTGGTTACTTAGTAAGCCAGAATGAGGAGCTACCCTGACTGATTTGCTTTAGGCAGGTTGTTTTTCAGCCAGATTGGCACTCTAGTCCAGTTCACTAAGCAGTTACGAAAATGAACATTCTGCCTTAAATTATTCATCAAGCAAGAGGTTAAAAAAAAAGCCAATCTAATATCAATAGATTTAAATTCACCAGGTAAAAATTCATTTACCCCAGCTTATCATATCTAGAACCTATAAATTGAAAGTATTGAAGAACATGTGCAAATAAAGCATGGCATGTACTCATCTGCAATTGCAGTCAGTGTTGTGAGAGGGGACCTGTTTCTAGCAGGGAACATGGGAGCCTATGGCAGTCATGACTCAGGCACAGGTTAGTGTCTGACACACTAATAACCTCCCACAGGCAGTTTGCTAAGAGAAGAAAAATTAGTCACTAACTAAGAACCAAAGGTGCTTCTAGTAAGCCCTATCCATTGGTTCTTGGTATGATTTCATGCCAGCCTGTCAGTCACTCCCCGCAGTGGGATGGCAGAGAGAATCAGTACAGTAAAAGTGGGAAAACTCATGGGTTGAGATAAAGACATTTTAATAAGGAATACTAAAGCTGCATGCATAAGCAAAGCAAAATAAAGAACTCATTCACTGCTTGCCACAGGTAGGCAGGTGTTCGGCCATGTCCAGGAAAGCTGTGCTCCATCACAAGTAAGGGTGACTTGGGAAGACAAAAACCACCACTCTGAACACCTGCCCTCTTCCTTTTTCTGGTTGAGGTCCCCTCCCAACTCCTGCACACCCAGACTCCTCACTGGTGGGGTGAGGTGAGATGCAGAAAAGGCCTTGACTCTGTGTGAGCGTTGTTTAGCAGTAATGAAACCATCCTTCGGTTATCAATGCTGTTTCCAGCCCAGATAGAAAACAAAGCCCATTACCATTCTTCACCCCTGTGTAGAAAATTAACTCTACCCAGTCAAAAGCATCACAGTCTGTTAGGCTCCCTAGTGACTCTCATTACAGCAGCATGTCGTCTGGTGCCTTCTCTGGGGAGTTATCACGTGTGCTGCACAAATCTGTATAACAGGCCACCAGGGCATTCAGAAGGTTAATCTTACATGGAGCCTTTTAATGATCCCATGGAACACTTTTGTCCATAACCGCTGCCAGAACCCCTGGGCTATGGCTGAAGAGAGACGTGTGCTTCAGGGATGTGTGCAGGTAGAGCTCCAGGACTGCAGGTGCAGCCATCATATCCTTAGTACTAAAGGATCTAGATATTGGACCCATCCACTCTGGAGTCAGTCACAGTCAGGTCCTGCTAACATATTTCACATTTTTTTTATTTATTTTGTTTTCCTGTGGTAGTCTGTTAATGGAGAGAACACAGTTCAGATGAGATTGCCTGCTGCCAGAACTGAGAGTGGAAATATCAACTGTGCCCTCCCAGAGTTACTTCATTTCCTTCTCTTCCCTGTTGATTAAATGTCAGCTCCTTTCTTTGTTCTCTTCCAAAGGAAGTTAATTTTCTCCTCTAGCTGCAGCAGATCTCTTTAGCAGCACCAAGCAGTGCTGCCCAGTGGTTTTACAAACATTTCCAGCACACTGCTCCTTGCCTCACTGCCTCCCCAGCCCTGCATGTGGTAGCTCAGAGAAAAGGCCAGGAACTTTTCTTTTATGATATACCATGCGTTTGCAACCACGGTACCCAGATGGCTAAACAGATGAGAAAAGTGCAGCAGTGACTGCCCAGAAAAATTTGTTACAGTGCTGCTCGAGGAGCCAGAGCCAAACTAAGCATTAAACATGTTAGTGCATATAAAAACCTGCAGATTCTTAAGAGTATAATTTATAAAACTGCCATTTAGTTGAAAATTTCCCTTTTCACCTCTCCTATTGTGTCTTAAGTTAAGGGACATTTTCATAGCTAATCCTGGTAAATAATTTACAGTGTGCTGTGTGAAGCAACTGGGGCAAGGTCCAAAGAGCACTGAGCGGCTTCCGAGGCTTGTGAGTGAAATTCAGACACCTGAGCGTTCCCACATATTCCACTTACCTCACCGGGGTATCCTAGATACCCACCTGACATACCAAAACATTGCCTATGTGATTAAAACATTGTATTGTATCTGCACTCTCCCCAGAAGAATTGGGTTTTTTGCATGAGCTAAGCAAGTACACAGTGGCACTCTCAGGGTATCTGGTTCTGGAAATATTTCTTTTTTTTTTTCTTTTTAGGATCATTCCTCACTCAAAAAACACTTGATTGTCTCATATCATCTCCTGAGAAGAGTATGCTTCTCACATCACAGTATACTGCATAGAGCCCTGCTTCAGGATTTGGGAGGCCTGCCTTCTTAACTGTAACCACAATCCCAACCAGTAGAAATGCATTTTATGATGAAGTTTAGAGCAGGAAAACAACTTCTAGCTCCTATTGGAGTCTAGTTATGTTACAAAAAGAGTCCTACATCAGAAAGGAGAAGAGGTGAAGTATGGGGAAGAGCCTAAATAACAGATAAGACACTCAGCTAATAGTATAAACAACTTACCTATGTTTTACTTAAAGTCTCATATCTCAGCCATCATCACCCATTTAACAAATCAGCCAACTGCATTTGCTCTCAGCAATCCAATCCCTGCCTGCGAACATAAAACAACCCCCACAAACATTTATGGAAAAGTTGAATCAAGGAGAAGTTTTAATAATTAGAAGTGACACTATATAGTTGGAACACTTCAGAAATACTAAGGTAGGAACTCAGTAGTCATAGTACCCACAGTAGAATGATAGTATCTCATGCTGATAAAATCTCCATGGATTGTCTCAGGAGACCAACGCAGCTGGCATTCTGTTCCAATCATTTTAAGCAAGGTGGTTTCAGAAAGGAAATGAAAAAGAGCGTCTTTAATTGAAACAATAGGGTTGGCGATGATTTTTTCCTAATTAGGCAAGTTTTTATGTCTTAAGGGTTTAGCATTTGTATACTTCACAGAAATATGGGATACAGTAGATTATCTAATAATCCTTCTTGTTTTTCTCTTGTACATTATTTATACATTTATATATTTGAATTTTAGTATAACCAGAATAAATTCATCATAATTCTGCAGTTTTTCATACAGCATATGGAAGGGCTCACAGTGGAATGGGTGAGTGTCATACTAACCAAAAGCAGAGAATGCAACATGCTGTGGCATATGACACATCCAACACTGATATTCAAAAAGATTACAGGGTTCTACTCAGTTCTTCAGTCATGGATTGCATCAGAAACTTGATTCCTTGCAATAGTAAATATAGTAAGTAAACAGGAAAAGAGCAGCATGTCGTTATTTTTCTCAGCTTTTCTTTGTACACAGCTCAGCCCTTTTTTAGAAAATCAGAAAAATAACTAGTTGTTGGAAGAACAAGGGCGGTTTAAGCTGAATTAAGAGAAAACCCCATAGATCAAGGAAGTCAATGCAATAAACATATTTCTGGAAGATGTATAGCAGTAGAGATCCACTTTACATAGGAACTATGCTGCAGAAACCAAGACAAATCAATATTTAGATATGCCTTGTTTGTACTGCACTTTTAAAATATGATTTAGTCAGTAACCTAACCGGTCCTCCTCCAACCATTGCAGCCATTCTCACTGATTTTTTTTCATATTCCATATTTGAAAACTACCTGATATTAGCTAAGAAAATTTATATTTTCCTGTTTCTTTGCCTCAAAACCTGGAGTCCAACAATTTCAATGGATGATTTTCCATTGCCTGAAATCAGGTTAAGAAATTATAGTTGTGTTTTTGAAAGGTAGAAAGACTCCTGTATTACATAAACCAAAGGATTACATCCCATAGTCCCTGAAGTGGAAGTTTTTGCTCTTCCCAATGCAATTAATAATTTCTGGATTCAAGAACTATAGTTCACCTAGAAAGCGTTTTTCATAAGGCACAGCATGACATTAGGAAGACTCAGGATAACCTTGAAGACACCCATTTCATTGTAACACTTTACAAAACACGAGTTTTCCTGTTTTACTATTTTATGTAGTTTATGCCATTTCCTCCAATTAAAAAAAAAAAAAAAAAAAAAAAAGACAATGTTACACATGGGCACATGCACTTTCCATCTTTCCATTTGGTATAGCAGCTAAAACTAGCTGCGGGGGCAAATTCCGAGTTTATAGCCGAATCATAACTAGAGCGAATGTTGTACTGTGTGCAAAAAGAGCAATAACTCTTCCACATAACAGTGCACGTGTATACACTCACATGCTCTTTCATTGGGTAAGTTATACAGGTAACTACCTTAACTTGAACCATGCATTGACTTAACCCAGACACTGGCTAATCTTCCTGCTGTCAAATCAATTCACAAGGTAGTCCTTATCTGAATGCCTTCAGAAATGCCAGGACCAGGACCGATGATTGGAAGGAAATCGTTTTGTAGCATTGTGAAGGGTTGAAAGGAATACCAGAGACTTGCATTGCACAGTCCACAATGACTTTCACAGAAAGAGGCATACATTATGGCAGGAAGGCTTATAGAAATTAGTAGGATTTAAAGAGAATAAGAGGAGTAAACAGCTAGGTAAGTGTCTGTAAAGCAGTGTACATTGTACAAAGACTAAGGACCATGCTGAACTCAAGGGTAATTGAGTTCCCTATGGTCCTATGGAAAATTTAGGAGACTAAAGTCAGAGATGTCTTCTTTCTAATAGTATCTGAAAGGTGAAGCTCCTAGGGATGAATCCTTTCTTACCTGCTCTCTTTCCACCTACCATTGTCTCTGCCTCCAGTCACACAGATATTAATTGACAGGCAAAGAGGAAATGTTATGGCCCCTCCTCTCTACCACACCCATTTTTACAGCTTGGTGCTTGGTGTGTTACACACGGTCCCGGTACTCCAATAGAAGCATGGAGATTTCATTTCTCTTTTCCAAGTCACCGCTGAGGCTGGTCATGGTTGCCTCAAATTTGGACAGAGTTTCTGTAGGCAGGGTTTAAGTAGAAAGTGTCTGGCAGACTTTATTATAAAGCAGCATTGCTAATTTTGCCAAAGGTAGTGTCTTTCCCAAGGAACCATTCAGAATACTACATCATGTACAGCACAGACAGTAAAACCTGCTCAAGCACAAGGCACAGATTCAGTTCATAGAATGCAATATTGAAGTGATAATCAGAAACTTTAGGTTAGGGAATGGTTATTTTCCAGTACTGTTAATTAAGGATCTTAGTAAACAACTGCCGTCAAGTTTCCTGCTAAACACATTTCCTTAGAAATTTTTTTGTAAATATAAAATATAAGATTCTGTAGTTTTGTCCAAATATGAAACTGCAAAAGATCATGCTCCACGAGTTGTTTTTAATGGAAAAAATATTCCAATCAATTGAACAAGCATTATAATAAAAAAAAAAGTATCCTGAAAAGTTCATTGGAAAAGGTAGTTGAAATTGTACCTACAAATATGCAAGTCTGTGAGTTAGTTTGCATGTATTTTGGACTTGATGAAGTGTATTAAAAATATTTTAATGTATTGATGTATAAAGCAATATTTAAAAAAAAAAAAACCAAAAATTGAAAAGGGGGCTAAACAAAATTGATACCACTGAACTAAATTTTGAACTAAAAAAAAAAAAAAGATGAAAATTTTGCAAATGTATTGTGTTCTTTAGATGTACAAACATCCTACGCACTGATAGTCAGACTTCTGAAATGCTGTTTAGATCCTGAATTACTGGAAAAACATAGGTGATCAGCTCCTCTACAAAAACCCATGTTTTAATGATACAAATTTTAGTGATATAAATAATGCAATCCTGAGGCCAGTGTTAGCTCTAATAGAATCATATTTTTATCCATTGAAAGACAGTGAGAAATACAGCAACACTATGTACCAGTGCAGTGCATTGTGAAATCTCAAACCTATTAGTGTTAAAATCTTCTTCGCTTCAAATTTATAGATATAATTTAATCTTTTTGGAAAACAACTATCACAGTCAAAACCCAGTGCCTTCCATACGTAATATTTTTGGGTTTATATTGTCTATTTGTTAATTTTAACATTCTAAAACCAGTGCCTTCCATATATAATGAAGTGGGGTGTTTTGGTTTTTTGTGTTATAGTTTCTATTAATATTTATTAATTTTTAGAATTTTTTTTCTTAGACTAATATTTACTGTGTATGTAAAATCCAGTGCAGTAAACCAGAGTATATTATAATTAAATTCTGTATTAGTTTATAAGGAGTAGTCTCTGTCTTTTTTTGTATAAAACTCAAAAAGTGTATTCACAGCATAGTTGATAATAATCTTGTGATTTCCCATAAGATTTTAGTACCAGTGTGTCTAGCTCAGTTAATAATTCACATTCCCTTGGGTTTCTAGGATGAGTTGTTTTGTAATTGAAAAAATGCAGATGAGCTTAACAACAAATAGTAAAGACAGGTGCTGTCATTTTAATAATTCTTTAGGAAAGAAACTATCATATTAAACAAAGAACAAAGGCTTCAGTTATATCCAAGTGGCTAATCTCCATAATCCATCCATTCAGTTTATCTAGCTCTCTATGGATTAAAACAAGCACAAGCCTTTAAGCACTATGAGGGAGATGCAGAATATATCAATTTAAAGACATCATTCACAAATCTTATTTTCTCAAGTTTTTAATTTAATGTCATGCAAATAACAGAAATTGAATTAATTTTCAAGTATGCAAGTGTTTAGAGATCAGTTAATGTCTTGCTTGTTAAAAGGTAGAGTCCTCACTCCTAAAGCATGCAGTGAGGGACAGAGCTCATGGCTAGGCTTCGCGAACGAAGATTTGGGAAGGGCTCTACCCACGCTTGCTGCAAGCGCGCTGATGGCTAAAGAGGCCGATGCGAGATAGACAAGTCCGGTTGCAAAAGGCACAGCAGAAAGTCTCCATAGGTGGTGTTGGCGAGGCACGGTTCTTTCTGCGTTGTCTTTTCTCCTCCAGACTGATTCTGCGTGCATTCTCAAAGGAATCAGCAGCGTTATGGATGGTGTGTCTCCACGCCTCCCGATTGGAGGGCAAAGTGGACCATCGATGATAGTCAATATGGCCAAGGCTGAGGTATTGTTTCAGAGCGTCCTTGTATCTCCTCTTTGGGGCTCCTCTCTTGCGGCAGCCAGTGGCAAGTTCACCATAGAGCACGATCTTAGGGAGGCGGTGATCCTCCATCCTGGAGACGTGCCCTGCCCAGCGCAGCTGCGTTCTCAGCAGCATGGCCTCAATACTGGTGACTGCTGCCTGTTCAAGGACAGACACATTGGTTACGTAATCAGACCAGTGGATGTTCAGGATAGTGCGGAGGCAGCGCTGATGGAAGCGTTCGAGGAGACGCAGATGGCGGCGGTAGATGACCCACGATTCAGACCCATATAAAAGAGTGGACAGCACAATGGCTTTATAGACACTAATCTTGGTACTTTTCTTCAAGTGTTTATTGTGCCAGACTCTTTTATAGAGTCTTCCAAAGGCACTGTACGCCTTTGCTAGCCTGTTGTCTATCTCTTGGTCAATCTTACCATCTGAGGAAATGATGCTTCCCAGATAGGTGAACTGCTGGACTGATTTGAGTTCTGATTCACCTATGGTGATGCGGGGGTGATGGAAGGCTTCCTGAGGTGCAGGTTGGAAGAGAACTTCTGTCTTCTTCAAGCTGACCTCCAGCCCAAAAAGCTCAGCAGCCTCTGCAAAGCAGGATGTTAAGCGCTGCAGAGCTGCTTCTGTGTGAGCAACGAGGGCGGCATCGTCAGCAAAAAGAAGCTCCCGGACAAGGTGATTGAGGGTCTTGGTGTGGGCCTTCAGTCTCCTGAGGTTGAACAGGCTTCCATCAGTACGGTATCGGATGTAGATGCCATTTTCTTCATCAAGGTCTGCCGTGGCCCTTTGGAGCATCATACTGAAGAATATTGTGAACAGAGTTGGTGCGAGAACGCAACCTTGCTTTACGCCATTGGTTATTGGAAAGGGCTCGGAGAGTGCATCGCCATATCTGACTTGGCCACGCTGATCCTCATGCAGCAGGATGACCATTTTGAGGAACTTGGGGGGACATCCTAAACGTTCCAAGATCTGCCACAGGCCTTCCCTGCTCACAGTGTCAAAGGCTTTGGTGAGGTCAACAAAAGTTACATAGAGTCCTTTGTTCTGTTCCCTGCATTTCTCTTGCAGTTGTCTGAGAACAAATACCATGTCTGTGGTACTCCTGTTGGCTCTGAAGCCACACTGGCTTTCAGGCAGAAGATCTTCTGCAATAGCAGGTACTAACCTGTTCAAAAGTATTCTTGCAAGGATTTTACCAGCAATGGAGAGTAGAGTAATACCTCGGTAGTTTGAGGACAGAGCTACTCACACTTAAATAGTCAGTAATTCTCGTTTAATACAATATTGTTTATGGATGCTGCAAGCAAGAAGATAACCAAAACAAATTTCAGATAAGTATTTGGATTAATTTATACACAGTAGTAATGGTGGTAATAATAGTAATAAAATCACTAAGTCAAAGGCAGAAGCAGAGAAAGACTGAGAACTGTAAGCCACCAACTACTTAAGGTTTTCACTGACACTACTCACCTTTACCTAGTTATTTTTCAGAAGAGTGTTGTGCATCACCGGCAGAATATTTCAGACCAGGCTGAAGAGCTGCTGTTATAAGCAGATCTATAATTAACAGCATCTTTCTGATTTTATGGAGAAAGAGTGATAGGCCTTACACAACGATATAAATCCTACGGAAGGTAGTATTTATAGCCTCACATAATTTTAAGCTGATTCTGGCTTATTTCCATAGTTGAGACCCTTACTCATTTTGCAGTCTTTTTTTCTCTAAGTAATAAAGGAGAAATATGTTGCTGGAGTACATCTCAGAAAAAAAAATTAGTTAAGATTGTTCAAAGTAAAGTTTATATTTTCATTTACAATTTTCCTTCTCTTTTATATCCATATTGCTGTTTTATTTTTCACAATCTAACCCATCTTCAACCAATACCCTTTGCTCATGCACCTAGTATACACCTTCTTAGACAAGTAAGAACCTGAGTAAGTGATTCTGCTTTATTTTAAGTTATAGAAGAAAGTCACAACATGTGACATTCTCTTCTGAGACCATGAAGAACCAGGATTGGACTGAACAAATGTAATAGCAAGATAGAAGATAGAAGCCTTAGTACTATTGTGCGAATAATTAGTACTGTGCCCAAAAGACAGACTGCTGGAGTTTGACAAGTGAGTGCAAACTATGGAAAAGAGAATATGAGAGTTTCTACCTTCCAAATATCACATATGCAGATTAGCTTCTCCCACTAATTTAATGGTTTCTTTTCTCTTTGCTGTTACCACAGTTTTGCAGTGAAAAAAGGGAACACACATATACTGTGGAAACGTCAGAATGCAACTTTCACAAAACAGAAAAGGGATTTCAAAACTTATTCTCAAAATTATTATTTTAATAAGACTGCAGTTGAATTGTTTGTTAGTTAATACAAGTAAATGGAATGAAATGGTAAAAATAGTTTGAGCAGCTGTTCTAGGTTTCATGGCACACCCATTCTAAAATATGCTAATAATCATTATATACATATTTTAAAAGAACGAGTGAACACAGACTCTTCATACTAGCTCCCATTTTGGATAGATACAAGGAAGAGGTCAAGTTTCAACCTCCGTTGAAGAGAGGTTTTCTTGTGCATTTTTGATTCCAGTGAGACTCCTACAGAAATGAGGGAGAACTACAGACAAATGCTTTGACCTGACCACTGTTTAGCCAAGTAACTGGAAAACAAAATAGTATTCAGAAGCATTTTTCCTGTAATTCAGGTACTGGAGTATATGGAACTCTTATCCAGGGGGTCTCAATGGAAACCGCTGGGTACATCCTGTCTTGTACTCAAGTGCAGCAAAACAAACCACTACAGGAGAAAATGTGACACACTCATTTCACAGAGTAAGTGGAACAAAGCAAAGGAAATTGTAGAAAGAGGGAGATGACTACTTTTTACTAATTTCCATAACTGCTATGTCACCATGGCAGCATGCACAATAGGCAGGTGCTCTCCATTAGAGCAATACTGCTGCCTGAAACAGGGGTGCATCTAAAATACTGAAGATGAGTACTTGTAAGCTTTCCCATCCTTGCAATCTTTCAGAATAAACTTGCAGAGGAGTTGAAATTATATTATTCATCAGCAATATTTTGAACTGAATCCTGAGACTAACTCCACGTCCTAAGACTATTACTAGGATGCTGCAGGGGCATGCTGTCATGGTTTGAGACAATTTGGAGGCGGGAGCGACTTCAAACATAAGTGTCTCCCTTGGATTCAATACCCCTGGTTTCTCTAATACAGACAGAAAGACTATATAAGACAAATATAAGTGAAAAAATAATCTTTACTGAGTAGAAATTCTAATAATGATACCAATAAAGCTGCATTAAACCAACTGATGAGGAGAAACATTCCAAGCTCTGCATGCTGGACTAAATTGAGATGACAGATTGGCCTCCCCTGGCCAGAAAAAAGACATGTGGCCACAGGATGGCTGCCCTTCCATGTGGTTCACTTCCTCCACTCCCATAAAACTTGTCAGAACAGTTGGAGAGACAGCAATGGCAGGAAATGGAGGATAGGTGGGATTCGATACTGGCAGGCACTTGCATGGCACTGGAGTGAGGCTGCAGTGATGGTACAGGCAGTCGGGAGAGGCTGTGGGGCCCCCTGGCAGCTGGAAGAACCTGCAAGACATCCATTGGATCCTGTGACAAGACTTGGTTGTCACAATTTTGATTTTCATTGGTCAAAGTGGTGGTCTCAGTCTGGATCCATCGAAGGAGTGGTGGAAGCCCTGGGTGGTGAGGAAAGTCCCATGTGGCTTGGAAAGAAAACCCAGTGTCCAGTGAAGTCCGAGTGTGGTCTTTTATTTGGTTTAGGCTAGGTGGGAACACACCCTTACCGCCTCTGGAATAGGGAGTTCTACAATGGATGATGTATGACTGGATCACAGGACATTTCAGAGGTCTTTGACACCTTCCAAGCTGTAACACCTTGGAAGGTGTCAAACACCTGTGCTGCCTGTTACATCAGCACATGTGGATCCATAATGGCTCATCAGCAGAGATGAATATCTTCAGGCTGTGTGTGAATTGTCCTGATGCTTTCCCAGTGGGGAGTTATCACAGCTGAGTCATTTATGTAAGGACCAAGAAAAACTACCCCAACTCTCAGGATTTGCCTCTCTCATTATCTTATTCAACACTCAGACTGTAGCCTGAGGTGTTGAATGTGCCGGCCCTCAGCATCTGGGTAGCCACTCTGCACATTGTTAGCAAAGCACACTGCTGATTGAGCCATGAACACCAACAGTCCAGTCTTTGTAAAGAAAGTAAAATGCCAAAAAGCCAAAAAGGCATATTAGAGAAAACAGAAAAGAAAATGTGGATACCAGAATTTTTGAACAGCCCAGAACATGTAGCTCATATGTTGCTATATGGTGCAGGTTTCTGCTTTGTATAGCCACTGAATGATTCTGATAAAATTCACAGCAAACTGTATTTGGCACAGCAGCTACTATTTTCTTCTTCAGTACTAAGGAAAACCTGTCAGATTAGCAGGCTGAGAAGGGATATCTCTGCATCTCCAACACAATGCAATATTGTGCAGAGAAACCCAAGATGAACCAGCAACTTCCTCCTAGAAGCTCAGAAGATAAGGTGGCAAATATATATGTCTCCAACACTGATGGGCCGATAGTTGTGGAGCCAATCGAGTATTGTTGGTACCAACACACTGTGAGAAAGAACAGGATGAGACTGGAGTAGAGGGCCATGTGGAGGCAGGGCAGCACTTTTCTGGGACAAATGTCCTTGTTCTGGCTCCTGGAGATAAGAAAAACACAGTACAGAGCAATTGTAGAAATTAACTCAAGAAGCAAATACAGGGGAATCAAGATCATCAAAGACCCCATAATACCTCTGCCCCATTTCCAGAAAAGTCTAGAGGAGCAAACTGCACATGATAACTAATCTGCGTAGACAGCAAGAAACTTATCCTCCAGGGTGGGGAAACTTATAAGTAAAAAGGTCCCCTAACAAAGCCCAAGGGGTACTTCCAGGACCCTGGGCACACCATCCGCTGGATCAGTGCTGCTTTGTTCTTTCCGTCCTTCTCTCCTTCCTTCCTTTTCTTTCATTCTCCCCCATATTCAAAATCCACTGTCATGTATTTATATTAGAAGATAAGATACTCACTTATACTAATTTCCATGCTGAGTGTATAATTTACTAATAAAACTTTATAAGCTTTTGTCGACCCTCTGCCTTTTGTCATTCCTTCTCAACCATGGGCATCTATGAATCTTGGGTGCTCCCTTCCCCTTAGAGGTGGGATGCCACACTTATTTACCAGTTGCAATGTTAATATAGTCTTTTATTTGTGTTAATTACCTATTCTGATGAACTACAAAGATTGGGAAAAACTTTGATGAATGCAGGGCAAAAAGTGAAGATTACAAAAGGGAAAAGTAAAAAGCTAGGGAAAGACAGAGAAGTAGAGAGAGCTGATTTCCATCAAGATCTCTTGTGAAGCATTTGACCAATGAAGATAAATATGTAGTAACTTCAGTAATGTGTATCAGTTGGAGTTCATCAGCATGTCATGAATTAGGAAATTAGGCTGTTCTCGTCTCCTTGAGAGCATCAAGATTACCTTGTGACATTGTTGTATATTATAGTTTATAATTCAATACAGATTTACACAGGCCCATTTTATTTTAAGCGTTAAGTGAATTTTTACTATTGCTGAATGACAGAGTACCTTTGGGAATGGAAGTTAATACCACATGCATACCAAAGAGTTTGTTATGACCATTGCTACTACACTGAAAGTCAAGTGAATCCAAATGCTAAATATGACTTAACTCTGTGCTACCAGACAATGATGTTATCCTAAGTATGCCTGCTGTGTGCTGTTAAGTGAAAATATAGTCAAATTGCCAGCTGCTGTGAGTAGGATTCTTATATTAATTGTAGATGTCATTAAAGAGTGAAAAGGTAATTCAGAGTTTTCATAATTAAGATTACATTCCCATTATAATCAATGGAGAGAAATGGTCTTTGACTAATCTTTGACCATACAAGGCATTGAGATGACTAGGCTGAAAGGAGATACCTGTGTGGCAGATCTGGATTAAAAAATTCTGCAGGTTCATCAGCTGAATCCTCCCTTATCTGCCTATTCTTCCCTATTCTTTATTATTCATTGTGTAACAACCTTTTCCACTATTTACAACATATACACCTATAGTTTATTTGTTATATTTTGCAAGCTCGCCTTCATCTTTTTACCTTCATTGCTATAGAAAGTAAAGGTAATGGGGCAGAAATGAATAAAGGAATCTTGTTTATACTGAACAGCACTCTCATCTCTGTAAAGATAGCTCTTGCTTTTTGTTCATAGTTATCCACTCATATGAATCAGCAAACACCATATCAACCTAACTCAAATCATCAGACCCCAATATTCACCTGAGTCATATGAGCAGATACCTAGAGCTGAAAAACCAAAGAGCTCTCTTTAGTGCTGTTGATGGCCACTGTGCAGAAACAAGTGGGATCACATCTTCATCATGCTTGCCAATCCCATCTCCCCCTGCAGCAAGTGATACACTTATTCATAAACACTCCAGAAGATTTATCAGCTCATACTGTGCATTTTGCTGAAATGCAGAAGTGAGGTTTAAATCTTTTACTTAAGAGAAAGACACTGCTTTCCTTTATGTTGCTCAGTGTGCCACACTGCATCAGATATAAAGATGATTTCAACAATCCGTGCTTAACAATAAAACCATCTTGCATGCTCCATGACTTAATTTGAAATTACTTCACATAAAAGCTCTGCAGAGAACTGAGTCTCTGTTTGTTATGGCAGATGAGCAATGTGAAACACCTTGCAGGAATTGGTCCTAAACCAGTGCAGTGAAGTGGTGCTAAACCATGGCATCTCCACCCTACAGAGCCCCAAAAGGAGTGCTTCAGTGTTATTGGCATGGGTGGCTGAAGGGCCTTCCAAGATTTGTTTACAAATAACTTCACCTACGAAGACTTTGTATTTATCTTAAATTATATCTGCTTTCTGGTTTGATTTTTCGAATATGCTGCAATGACTGTTATTACCCACCTTTTCATCAAACTGTTTAAAGATATTGAGTGAAGCTACAATTCTCAGAAAATACTGTGAAAGACATTAATTTGATTTTTTGTAATTCAAATTCAATGCACATAAGCCTGAACATTTACAACAGTTCAAATTAGAGTCATTGCAGTTTTAATTCCTTCATCTTTACTTTCTGTCACAACAAATTAAGTTAGATTTGCTGTTTTGAGATTCTTATGGCTGTCTGTGTTCTTGCTACTTAAATTAAAGACCTTTCTAATCCATGGTATGATGCCTAACAACCTCAGAAATAAGTTATGACATCAATAAGATTATGCTTTTATGAAAACTATGGCAAGCCACAATCGATAAGGCATTCCACAATGTTATCAGCAAAAAGGAAGAAATATGATAAATACCTGAGAACTTAAATACAGATCAGAGCAGACTACTTTGAATATATGTGTATACTTTTACTTGGTGTTTTGGAGGTTGCAATTATAATTGAAACCTAATAAATGATTAAAGAATTGATATATTATAAAGATTTAACCTCTTTCGTAGAATAAACACAAAAAGAGAGATGTCATCAGAAACATTAGTTTTCCACTGTATAGTGCTTTTCTGGTTTGCTCTGAGTGTGGTTTATGCATTCCTTAGATGTACTGTGTCAGAGAAGTTATATGTTTTGGTTCCTACTCCTTATCTGGTAAGTAGCCTCCCAAAACTTCTGAAGAACACCTCTGAATCTGGTAACAGAAAATGTGATTCCTATGATTGCAAAAAAATTAAAAAAAATTTTATTATGCTTTCATCAATAAAAACCCAACCAAGTGAATTAACAACAACAAAAAAAAACCAAAAAAACAAAACAAAACAAAAAAAAAATAAAAAACACCTCAAAACCCCCACCTTGAATAACTGTGCCCTTTTAAAATATATTTCCTTCTTTTATTCACATTTGGCTTGCTAACTTCCCTAGCACAGAACAAGCTGTCTGGGCTTTATGTGGCATTTTTGTGATATGTACAACACCACTACATTTCATCAGCAAGCACAATGACAGATCAGGTGTCCTTTGCTTGTAGTTATGTGTCAGTGCTCAAACAATGCATAATTACCAGTGACAGACCCAAGACTGCAACAGGAGGAATCAAGGGTCAGGAGAGGAGGTGGAACTGGCAGTGTGGAGCACTCAAGACTCTGGGCATAGAGATAAGCAGCAACAACAAAAATCTGTACATCAGCCACATTTTTTTTTTTTTTTTGTCTGGGAAATGCAGTATCATAAGCTGGAAGCTGCTCATTCTGCTCATGTTTGTGGCTTTTGGTTCAGAAATTCTCAACAAGGGGAAATCATCACTCTCTTCTTGCCTGTCTAACTCGCAGCAATTAGCTTCAGCTGAGTGAAAGGCATTTCTGTAACCACAGGCAACAGAAGTTGGAAAACTTGTCAGAGAGTCGTTTCCGTTGATACCAGAAGAGAGACTAACATTTTCCAGTTCTAGGAATATAGTCACTTCAGGAATACAGCTTGGTCATAAGGACAGAGACCCTTTATGGTATAAATGGTGTCTTTAAAACAGAGTGTTAGCAAAAGCAAATTATTCATTGTTCCCCATGACCTTGCTGTGAAGTGACCCCACCTGATCAACACAGAAGCAGAGCCCCAAAAACACTTGTGGCCATCCAGTGTTATGAAACTCTGAGTGAAAATGTGTTCCAGGACTTGTTGGCTTGGAGCTGAAGAAACAACCTGTTCAGAAAAATCAGAGTAAATTGAAATCCCAGTTCTGGTTGTACTGACAGATACTAAACAAATATGAACAACTTCCTTACATGGGCTATTTGATTCTGCACACAGACACTAAAGATATTATTTGGAATAAAAGCCATTGGAAAAGTTGTATTTTGTCCACCGGGCAAAACATTTCCTGGGTATGGAGGTTGCTTTGGGCAAGCAGTTTGCCAGTAATTTGCCCACAGTACCAAGCAGAAGGCAACAGTTAACAGAAATCTACACTATCCTGCTTTAGTTATCTAACTAGTCAAGTCTGACTAAGCAGGGAGGAGTAGGAACTCCTGCCTTGATCTGAAAAAATCAGGGGGCTTCTGAGGTTTCCAGGCTCTGTGCATCCCAAGAAGATCCATCTTCCTGGGAAATCCACATTCACATGTGCTATGCAGGTGATTGATTAAAGCTGTCATTGTTTATGTCTACTATGACCAAAAAACTTAACTAGCAAAAAGTAGCAACAATTTGTACACCCCAAAATGTAAAGTAGAAATGGAGAGAGTGAACAACTGAAATCCATCCCTATTGGCAAGTGTGAAGACTTTTTACTGAAAAGCTCCACAAGTTTCAATAATTACCTTACCAATAAAGCTAGTAGCTCTCCCTGCAGAGGAGTGCCATGTTTTACCAGCTGAACAACATGAAGCAGAAGAATGTTTGTGAGGATGGTGACTTTCTGCTGATAGTATCTTAATGGACAATGGATATGGTGTTTTAGCTCAGGCCTGTTTGCACAATCCAAACTGCGTAACAGAACACAAAGACAATATGTCTTTGAGAAATGAATATGAAGGAGTTAGGTAAACAAGTAAAGAGGACATTGTGGTAAATATGAAAGAGGATATTGAATAAAATATAGTTTGCTCAGCAAAGATAGGAAGCAAACAAGGCATCTTGCAGAGCAAGCAGAATACTTGCAAAGTAAGCAGATACCTGTCCAAGTTGGGAGGTCTTAAATGCATCAAAGCGCGTGAACAGCTATCTGTAGCCAATCCCATATGCCTGTCACGTGAACAGCTGCTGTTAACCAATAGCTATGTGGTTAGATACACGTGAACCCTGGCAAACCCTATATTACCTGTGTAAATTTAATAATAAATGCGCATTGACTGTATCTCCATGAGGATTGTGTCCTTGACTCCAGAAGCTACATTTTATCTCCTTGGATTAACTACCTCAATAACTTTCTCTGTGAATTCGACTTTTATTTTTTTTTCATGTGAATTCCTCTGCTTTTTATATCCTTGGTCTGTCACCATCACTTTGTAATCTTAGAGAAATTAACTGCCCTTAAGTTGAAATGGAAAGCAGAAATGGAGGCAGAAATGGAAAGCAAAAAACCCTGGAGTACCAAAGCTTGCTGGACTAGATCTCTCTTCATCTCCCTCTTGAGAGTCTGCTGTGGGAGACAGCCAGAACACCCCCAGCTCACAGGCTGCCTTGGACTGGGGTAGCCCCAGCCTGATGGTACCCCAAGCTGGGCACCCCCAACTCAACCATTAGAGCCTTTCCATGGGGTCACATGAGTGCCAGCTGCTGCTTCTTAGCCCACACTTAGATACATTCTTAAAGTTAGGGAATGGGAAGTAGGAAAGAAGCATTGTCCAGCACTATGGAAAATCAAATACAAGTGAAACAACGGTTTTACATGTAGGAGTTCTCAAAAAGGACTATCCTTCAATTTTATGGCAAAGAATTTCAGATAGCTTCTTCTAGAAACTCTTAAAAATAACTGCATATTTTTTCAGATATTTGACTGTCCATAACACAGATTAAAAAGGATATTCTTTATGTCAGACCTCTGAAATGTGTGGTGAATAGCTTTATCTCCCTTTATTTTACTGTCTTATGTTAATATCTTCTTGCCTTTTATTGATTTCATTCTCAGAATTTAATTAGCCTGAGAGAATTTATAGTGTGATTCTCTTATATGCACTGTGTCATATCCACCATCATTACTATTGGGTTTACTACTGTGAAGTATCATTATCACATGATATATAAAGGTGTAAGGCAGAAGCATGTTTTGAGTTATTTTTTAGAACATTGCTTCCTTATTGCCATAATTGCATAACTTCCTGGAGATAGGAGTTCCTTTAAACCATTAAATTTCCTTTTGCTAGTTGCTCATCTATGCTGAATGAAATTCCCTTCATTCCCAAACAGAACAATATTTAGTTGTAGTTTTGCTTTTATTAATTGTTTCACGACCCATAGGGATGCCTGTTTCACTCTCATCTATGCAAAGTAAAGTTTAAATGTGTTGTGTTTTCCTAAAGGCCATAATAATTTAATCAAAGCTTAGAAGATTAAAAAAAAAAAAACACCAAACTTATAAACTCTGTGCAAAAGCTGGTTTCTCATTGCTGGAAAAATATGATGTTTAAGGAACTCTTTTCCGAAAAACGAAATCTTCCAGCAGAATAAAGAAGGAATACATGTTTATTTTGTGATAGTAGGTAAAGGCTGATTGGAGCTAACGATAAAGCCTTGCAGGTGAGCATGTGTAGCAGTGTAAGAAGCTAAGTTTTTGGACCACAAGTTATGAAGAAAAAAATCTGCCCACATTTTGGACTAAGATTCAGGTCCAATATCTTTTAAAATTAGAGGATTTTCTCCCAGGCTTGAAAATAAAATATTCTGCTCTGAAAATCTTCCACTCATTTTCTTTCAGCATTACATTTCAAAGTGATTCTCTTTCATCTGGCACTTTTAGATTAGTTGTCATCCAATTTCCTCATGATTACAATGTCTTCCACTGGTCTCCTATATATCCTGTAGTTTTCAAAAGGTGAAAGAAATTAAATTGAATTTCCTATCCCACTGAATAATTTTCACTTGAAGTCAGATGAAACATACATCCTTCTAATGTATATATAAATC
Organism: Grallaria varia; assembly: GCA_013396735.1. Classification (NCBI taxonomy): domain Eukaryota; kingdom Metazoa; phylum Chordata; class Aves; order Passeriformes; family Formicariidae; genus Grallaria; species Grallaria varia. The sequence goes on along the minus strand of VWZG01003240.1, from coordinate 75,844 downwards.
CAATAGCTAGAAAAGTGTTGAATTCCAGAGTGCACGTAATGCTATAATGCTATTTGAGAGAATCTATTTTCAGAGTAGAAACACATTTAATCTTAAAAGATATCATGACACATTTATGATCTACTTACAGATTCTTTGTAGTCTTAATAGTCTTCATGTAAACTCTTGAGTAGTTTGCTGAATTTGATGACTGGCTGGAATATCAGTATTTCCCTGTTTCTCCATGCACAGAATTACAGCTTTCTTATTTTCTGAGCAGAAGGATTTTGGTGTACAGTTTCTGCTGTAAGGGAACAAAAAGCTAAATAATTTAACTACGTCTGTCACACTGTCTTGAGGCAAACTTCCCCTAGAGTTCCCCTAGATGCGATGAGATGGGTCAATTAGATGGTTTCTTGTTGGGTTTTTTGTGGTTTTTTGTTTGTTTGTTTGTTTGGGGGTTTTTTATTGATTGATTGTTTTCCCTTTGAAGCTGTTGTGTTGGCTTTTTTTTTTTTTATATTTCTGATTTAACAACACTAAAAGCTTTATGAGATATACATTTTTTTTTTACATTTTGAAAACTATAGGAAATACAGGAGAGCAGAAGAGGTCACTGTAATCAGAGGTATATGGAGCAATATTTAATATGTTAGGCCTTCTCTGAAATGAAATATCTTCCTCTTTTTCCTTTTTTTTTAATTTCAAGACAGGCTCAAGATAAATAATATTTTAATGGGTAGCAGCACTGAGGGCAACAGGAATTGCACTTGTTAAGGATGTTAAGGATTGTTAAGGATGAATTGTTAAGACAGGATAGGTCAACAAGGAAAAGGCAGTGGATGTTATCTACCTCAACTTTGGCAAGGCTTTTGACATTATATCCCAAAACATCCTCATAGATGAGTTCAGGAAATGTGGGTTGGGTGAATGGAGAGATCAAGAACTGGCTGAATGGCAGAGCTCAGAGTGTCATGATCAGCAGAGTAGAATCCATACGGAAGCCTGTAGTCAGGGATGTTCCCAGGGGGTCAGTACTGGGTCCAGCCTCATTCAACTTGTTTATGAGCAACCTGGACAAAGGGATAGAATGTACCCTCAGCAAGTTTGCTGATGACACAAAACTGGGGGGCGTGGCTGATACACCTGCAGGCTGTGCTGCCATTCAGCAGGACCTTGATAGGCTGGAGAGTTGGCTGGAGAGAAACCTAATGAAGTTCAACCAGGGCAAGTGTAGGATCCTGCACCTGGGGAGTTATAACCCCAAGTACCAGTACAGACTGGGGTCTGACCCACTAGAGAGCAGCTCTTCAGAGAAGGACCTGAAAGTCTTGGTGGATGACAAGCTGACCAGGAGCTGGCAGTGTGCCCTTGCTGCCAGGAAGGTCAATGGTATCCTGGGGGACATTGGGAAGAGTGTGGCCAGCAGCTTGTGGGAGATGATCCTCCTCCTCTGCTCAAACTTAGCGAGACCACACCAGGAGTGCTGTGTCCAGTTCTGGGCTCCTCAGTACAAGAAAGACGACAAGCTACTGGAGAGCATCCAGTGGGGGGCCACAAAGATGATTAGGAGTATGGAGCTTCTCTCTTGTGAGGAAAGGCTGTGGGAATTGGGCCTGTTTAGTCTATGAAAGAGAAGTCTGAGAGGGGATCTCATCAATACATATAAATATTTCAAAGGTGAGTGTCAACAGGATGGTGACAGACTCTTTTCAGCAGTTCCCAGCAACAGGACAAGGAGTAATGGCCCTAAAATAAAAATCAAGGAGTTCCACCTCAACATGAGGAAGAAAATCTTTACACTGAGGGTGGCAGAGCACTGGCACAGGCTGCCCAGGAAGATCATGAAGTCACCCTCTCTGGCGACAGTCAAATCCCAACAGGACAAATTCCTGTGTCAGCTGTTCTAGGTGACCATGCCTGGGCAGGGGCATTGGACTGGATGATCTCCAGAAGTCCTTTCCAACCCTAAGTCTTCTGTGATTCTGTGATGCTGTGTATTTGATCCATTCACTGCAATATACAGGTCAGTGCAGTGCATGCAAAAAAAAAAAATTTCCCTTTATGCCAACTTATTGCCTTTCAGACCTGATAAAAGAGAACTTCGCATTTTTTCTGGTATGAATTATCCATGTACAAGCACTGATTTCAGTGGACATTCTTTTTATACTATTATTGAGGAACAGCATTTCAGTCTTTCTATTCTTCACAAATCCTTTGTTTGAGATGTATAACAAATGTTTTCACATGATCAGGATTTAAATGCTGTCACATTTTCAGTGTTAGCTCTTGTACAAGCTGTTTTCTTTATTGGATTCATTTTCCCACATAATTCACTCTAAACTGCAATTTATTTAGATCATGGACTGAATGGACAGTTAGGGAATGTGATTCAGACTGTTAGATATTTTTTCTGCCCAATANATTGTTTGTTCACTGCTACACCAAAATCCCTTATACTAAGTATATATTTAAAACCCTTTCATTTACTGATTTACTTTTGGCTTCCTATATGGATTCATACTGATCTAGCTGCTGTAATCAGTAATTCATTAGGCCCTGGAGTGGAATTTTTTTTTTTTTTGCTTTGGCTTCAGTATGTTGCAATAACAAAAACAAAATGAAGTAAGAAGAAGGCAAATTTATGGGCCCAGATGTGTTAATTGAAACTAAAATATATTTTACTGAAACTGTTCCTATTTGAAGTTGAATACTTCTGTGGCAGTTAAAATGGCCATGCCTTTTAAATATGTATTATTAACATCCCATTTGAGGTGGATTCAGTATATGAGTTACAAAGCAGAATTGCAATTTGGATCCTGTACTTTGAGAAGCTCATGTACAGTTTAGGGATTCTGTTTGATATGAGGGACTCTGTGTGATGTCCATGTGACTGAAAATTTCATTTGGACAAAAATGTATGTCTGTTCACTACTCTAGTAAAGTCTGTGAAACACAGCAATCAAATTGCAGGAAAGGTGCATGATTCCCTGCCCATATGGCTTCATGCTTAGGTAAGGATCTCTCAAGCCTCATTCCTAAGGGTCAGGAAGGCACACAGAAGGTTACTCAGGAAGTCCAACCATATGCTTATCTGACAAAGGTTATGTATGTCAGGGCACCTGAGTGGAGGAAGAAGAAACAGAGCAAAAAGAAAACAGCTGCAAAAGAACGGAGCCCATGATTTGGAGGAGAAAAACAATGAAAAGAAGGGATTAACAGACTCTTCAATTACAAGGTTCAGAGAGCAAATGATATTTAAGAGTGGTGTCCATGTAAGTTTTCACATGCAGCCTTGCTACAGGACTTAAATCACTCATTACTGCATTGTGCAATAGGGCAGAGATTGCATCTCCACTCAGTTCAAGCTATTGCCGCTGCAGGATCACACCAGATCAGACTGGACTTTTTTACAGATTTTGTAAGAGAGATTCATGCTTTAAAGTTCCTCCTTGGCAGGCACAACATCAATCATCCAGGAGGTTGTTTGTCTTCTCTTCACTGCTGAGACATTGAGAGGGATTCATCAAGTATTAATAAGTCCTCTAGGTTGCTTGCCATGAGCTATAAAACTGCAGCCTGTAGTTCTTTGCTTTGAAAAGAATATATCTCTCTGTCTCAATATATGTTAAAGGTGTTTTTGAAATAATTAAAAAGCAGCAGGACAGGATATGGCCAAAACATTACAAACGGGAGCCCAGTAGCCACACAAGTTATTCTTCAATTACTTTGTTGAAACATTTTCATCTCTACCCATGATAACACCTCTGCACAGATGTGTCAGACAAGACTGGCTTGTCAGTGAAATCATATCTGAGAAAACTGTGAATTGGTGAGAAGCAGCTCTTGAAACATTATGCCCAGTGGAAGGAAAATACTTTATCCATGCATAATAGATATGGCTTATTCTACCTTACTCAACAATGCTCTGAAAATACAGGCTCTTTGGGCTTATTAAGTGATTTGATAAACCATCAAAAGACATTAAAAGTCTTAGTGACTTCTAATAAATAGACTTGCAAAATAAGCTCTAATTCAAAGCTCTGCGTGTGAACATAATGTGTGCATGCTCATGTGCCTGTTCACATATCACAGCACGGATGAAGAGAGCAGGACTGAGCAAAAAACATTAGATGCCCTAATGTTTCAAAAGCTGGAAAATCAAACAGGATAAAATGAAAGGCAGAGGTAGTTCCTGTTTATATTTTGAGTACAATGTGGAGGTTAGAAACATGATTCTAGGATCAGAGCTACAGAGTGCTCTGGGGAAAACATATGTATTAGTGTTCTCTTTCTGTAACATTATTCAGGTCTTCCTGTCTCACTTCATTTGCACAAAAGATAAATAGAGGCATATTAAACAAAACATTCATAGGTTACTCTGTTTGTTTTCTTATTCCCAGTAAACCTTCTTATCTCAGTGAAATTGCTGCTCAGACAAACTGCCCTTGAGGAGCATACCAGCCCTCAGAGGGATGCACAGAAGGCAGGTGAAGTTCTGATTTCCAACGACTAAGGATGCAATAGCTGCTCCTGCTACTGCTGCATATTGACAAAACACTGGGGTAGCCAACACACAGGATTTTACCCCAGCACCAAAGAGAAAGACAGACTTAGTAGTAATACTTAACATGCTTTATATTTCTTAACAGTGATGAGATTAATGCTCATATAATTTGATTAAATCTCTGATTGCTTATGTTTTCTTTAACTGCTCCAGTAGCACTCTCATTTTGAAACAGTCATCTGAGAGAGAATCATCATAGATCAGGAGCAAAATAATTCTCTTCCTAGGATCCAATCACTGCTATGAATATATCACCATTGTAAAAGCAGCATGGGAGGAACTCAAATAAAATAAGAACACTTTGAGGATGACCAGTACAATAAAAACAGCTACCTATTTAAAGAATATAATTCAGGACAAAAAACCATGTCTGGACTTTATTTTCTGTTACTGACTTGTGATTGGGGACAAAAATAAAGGTTTTTTTCTTCATATTTGTATGGTTCACAGCACATTAGCTGTTAGTAAAGAGATAACAAATAAGGTAATGAAATGTTTAAACCAACATTAACACAATTCATAGACAGTTTCAGAATTCTACAATACAAGCATGACTATGTGTTAGATATTGGTTATTCATCACAGTTTGTGGCCCTTTATGTGATTAAATGACAAGAGCGTTCTAAAGGTCAAATGTGAAATGTAAGCGGCAAAAAAAATCCAAACATTTTCTTGTTGTTGAACATTTTGTTTGTGCTGTGCATAAGTTGCCCTAAGGATTTCTTGCTGTCCTCAGAAAGTCAACAAGCAAACAGTTTGAAAATGATGAATATTGGTTTTACAGAATACACCACAATTCTGCTGGAATTCTTCTGTCTTCAGTAGAAAGATATATTTGTTGTTTTGAAGGAAGGATGATTAATATATTATAAGGAACAATGTGCGGAAAATACTGTGAGTCTCTAAGGCTGATACCTCTCACTACACCTTGTGCAGGGCGTGTTTGTCGGCAATAATACAGATCCTTGACTTGATGTTGCACAAATACAGAATGCTCTAGATACAGTCGCAGGTGATGTCTTTTGGAAGGAGAGAGAGTGGTAGCTGAGGATCAGTCACTTTCATTTGGAGGGAAGGAAGAATAAAACCAGGTAGAGGAGTGTCTCCCTTCTGTAGCCACTGACAAAAAATGCTGGGCACCTAAATGCAATTCCAGGGCTCACAGGGAGAGTAAGAAACACTAGCAAGAAAGCAAATAGCTTTCTGATCTTGAATTAGCCCACAGGATGCCAGCAACAAGGTTTAACTGTGTGGATGCTAAGTCTCTCTGCGTGTCCATGGGTCCTGGCGTGTTTTCCAGGAGGCTTCACCTGCCCCAGTCCCTGTAGCTGAGGGACTTTGCAAGGTATTGCAAAATCTTGATGTAGCTCCCCTCAAACTTGTTTTATGTTTTCCTCAGTAGTACTGCTGGTCGGCTGACAGCCTAAAGCTTAGATTGGCCGATTCATTATTTTTCATGAAAATTCTTTCAGAAGATAAACAGTTGTTTATAAATTAGTTTAAAGAATACTTAGTTCAAAATGTAAGGATTCATGGGAACTCCTTTATATGCCTTAGGGAATGGGCTCTTGCTAGCACTGCCAACATCCACCAGTTATTTCTGTCAGCAGTGGAAGGAAAGGGTATAGAATTGGTGCTCAGTCAAAGAAAACAGAATAATCTACTGCCTCAACAAAAAAACCTTTTTCTATGGAAATCTATTTTGTCTGTGGGTTTTCCCATTGTAATTATAGTTACACAACCTTTGCAATGGATTACAGCTCAAGAATTAATACTGTAGATTAGACTATTGCAATTTTACATTGACTATTCAAAAACCCTACATTTCCTCTGAACAAAGTATCAATCCTCCTTGACTGCTTTTTGTCCATTTTTAATCTGTTTCCTTCAGGAAAGGTATATAAAAGACAAGAGAAATTAAATAGTATTTTAATATAGTAATTCAAATAAGTCACATTCTCACAACCATAGATTTATGAACAAACAGCTTTTGCACTTGGTTTCAAATACTGTAAGTATTCATGGGTTAAAAACAAAAATTGCTTCCACACACTGTGGCAATTTCCTGTTTCATACAGTATTTGTTTTGGTAAAAGCAAAGCAAAAAAATTTTCCACTTCATTCTCCCTCCCATACTCTGATTGAAAGTGTCATACAAGCAGTGAATTAATTGCTGATTTGAAAAGGAATTGGGATCATACCATGTGGGATTATACCATGTAATAGGTTTTCTCTCTGTCACATGTGTGCAAAGTTTTGCTGACTATTTAATTAGCTTGCAAGTTAGCACCATTATTTTCTACAAACCAAGAAACTATCAGCATTTTAAAGTATTTAATATTAGAATATTCAAGATAATTAAGGAAGACTGTTATTCCATATATTTGTCTACTGCTTTCAAAGAGAAAAACAAACTCTTGTAAAATGTTAATTAATGACCACACTAAAGTGGATATCAACAAGAAATTTAATTTCTGCCCAAAGAACTTTTTTTTTTTTTTGTCAAATCAACAGTATTATCAGCTTGAAACTGATGTCAGAGTGCTTCAGGAAGATTTCTGAAGGACTGATGTACTATATTTTAATTTGTGATAAATTAGTGGTTAAACACCCTTAATTAACACCTCAACTTTAATATTATTCTCTGTGTTGTTAAAACCAGATGACACTGTTACATATTAGTGTCCAAGTTCTTTTTGAGAACAAATCTTGATTCTTGGGAACACAGGCTTGAAGTTGCTGTACATTTTTATTTTTTTTTATGAATAACATTATGGAAAGTATGAGACAGCAGTTGTTAACTCTGATAACACTTCATTCTTCAGCCAGGTACTTGAGTGAGGAAACAGAACCACCAGAGATACTGAGAAAGGATTTATAAGTAATATTTGTCCATTTCTGAGCAGGGAAGTTGGACCAGATGATACACTGTGGTCCCTTCCAACCTTTCCTGTTCTATGATTCGGTGATTGATTCTGTGATTCTGTGAGCTCAGTTCCTGGAACGTGCATTTCTAGCAGGAAATTTATAAATAGAATATGTCTACTCTGATATACAATTTCTCCTTCACTACACATTTCTTTTTGCTTCACTAGGCTGACTTTCAGCTGCAGACATTCACCATGCTGACAACACAAGGCAAATGCCACCAGTGTATTCTTTCAGCAGAATTGTGTACATCACAATACCACAAGCAGCTGTTTCTCCCAGTGTGCCCATCAGCTGAGCAGTGTTAATAATGCACAGTCAGAATGGACAGGACTTGGCTGCGCCATGCACCAATGGAAACTGAGGAAAAATAACTTTCAGCTGTTATTCATACAAACGGAACTTTCAATTCCTTTAGGAGGTTCTTTCATCAGGATTACTTCATCCTTGGAATTTTGAGTCACTTCCTCAGGCCTTCTAGGTTTAAATGATGTGCTGAATTAAGTGGCTGATGGAGACAGACAAAAAGGACAGGACATGTCTCACTAAATAAATTTATTTTCTCAGAAAATATCTATGGAAACTTAGTCAAAGACAAAACATCTGGTCTAAATCCGCATCAAATATTCCATCTTTTCCTCAAGGTGTGCTGCTGACTGAGGCATGAATTCCGAAGCAAAGATACTCACTGAAGCAGACTGAAGCATAAGGCTTCTGCAGATGCAAGCCCTGCACATAATTTTTGAGCACAATCTTTCTTGAGTCCTTGGGCAAGACCAAGTACCCACTGAATGTATGAACATAGAGGAAAATCCACAAAACTCATCTCTCACCAACAGTTCTCTTACCAGCTCTGATACCTTACCAGGCTTTTGGTGGGGAGACTGTGATTGCACATTCTGGCTGAGAGAAGCTTCTGTTCACAAAGGAAGCATGATAGTATGAGTGTATTGTTTCAAAATGATTTTCCCATTGATACAGTAGATTTTGCAGCCTAGCACTCTGCCTAACATGGACATCACTCGGTTTAATAAAAGCTACAGAAACTATGTCTGGTTTTCAGATGGCATTCTAAGTTGAACAAAATTTTTCCTGAGCCATTGCTCAGCTGACAGTATTCTAAGCTTGAAACCAGGTGACCTTCCTTTTCTTTTTTAATAAGCATCTCTGATGATACTTATGGGAGATTCTTATTTGCAATGGCTGCTGCAAAAAAATCACCTCATATATGATATTTGATAGGTCTACTGGGCACTTGTCATCACAGGTAGTCAGAAATGTTAAAAAATTAAAAGAGTCTGAAAATTCAGACTTTGGGAATGTCAGAAAACAGGTAGAAATCTGACATCTGGACTCTAGTATAATCTCTCCATTGAATCTGTTAGTTCATCTATCAGAATACTGAGATTGGGCAAACTATTTTACCAGCCGGAAAGTGCTGCCAGTATCAGTTCTTCTGTCTGTTCTTTAATTAAAGTCATTTAATCACCAATCACATCTTATGACCAATAACTATCCAAATGCAACTGTTCAGTTTGGTATGAATTCTATTGATCAAACTGGAGGTATTGGAAGAATAATCATTCCATCAGTGGGAAATATGAATGCCAGCAAATGATGTCTGTATCTACTGATTTTCTTGTCAGGTTTCTCCAGTGTAACTGGCTGGATTCCCTAATCTCTTTCTACACACACTTTAGTATAATCCAAAGTAATGATGACTGGTCTTTCCAGGTATCATTAATAGCAACTGCCAGTTGATAACAAAATAAATCACAGTCTGTATTGCAAGCCTGAATTTAACAGAAATAGAAACACATACCACAGGGATCTGAACTGACCCTGGCTGGTCTGAAATAAATTGCTAATGAGTACTGGACAATGTAAGTAAACAGGTCCACTAAATATGCAACAAGCCTGGAATACCATTTTGGCATGGAGAGAGCGAGCAGCCAAGCTATACTGAAGGAGTCTCTTGAGGAGACCTAAAAACAGAAGTTATTGACTATTTCTGTGGATTTCTCCTTTTAACCAGTAGTTTTCATCTGTTGTCAGATGAATTAGTCTGAATAGGTGCTGATAAAAATTGAGTCTTAAAGTGACAATAGAAAATCTCTCGTGAAAGACCCTTAGTGACAGACTAACATGAATTCAATGCACTTACGAAACGTTAAAAGTTAAGTCCAACTATTAGGAGATTTAAGCATTGAAAAAAGTGGCATCCAGTCCAATATCAACACCAAGTTTACATGTATTTTTATGCCATGCATGTATTTTATGCTCATAGAATCAGCTATTCAGTCTTTATTACCTTCTATTCCTTTATAAAACATTTAAAATAAGTCTTTAAATCTAGAATTCATAATTTTACTGTATTCACAGTTTGTAAAAATATAGGTATTTTCTCAAGGAGATCTTCATAATTTCTATGCCAGGAAACTTCAGATCAAGCTTTTTACATAATAAAAGTAGATGACAGCAGGTGTTCTGATGAAATGCAGTGCAAATCCCAGTTTTATATTTTTGTGTCTGATGTGTTTTTTTCCAGAATGATGTGTTTGCAAACCCTTCTTGACAATTTTGACCTCAGAAGGAGATAAAAACTCCTGGTCAATTCAGCTACAAGACTAATAGTTTGGTGGTAGTGGTGTTTGACTGACACATTATCATGATATGACCACATCAGTCATATCCTGAGAGCAGGAATCAAGGTACATTAGAATAATTATTTTTTCAGATTGAAATAGTTACAATCTTTGAAGTAGTTTATTTTATCTCTAACACCTTTTTTTTGTTCTTATACCAACATTACCAGTCAGAGATGTATGAAATGTTATGTTCTTACAAACATATTTCTAGCAGAAAACTAGTGGTAGTAGAACTGGAGATACTGTGAATATAATTAACTTTATTTGCAAGTAAGTATTAGTCATGGAGCACAGATTATTAAACACTAGGCTGAGAATTCATGGAGCAATGATACCAGGAACCAAGGCAAGAAGAATATACTCCAATTTCTCACATCAAAGACTCAGCACTACGTAAAACACAACTATATTGGCAAGTTCTTATGAACCACTTGGAACATTATTTTATTTATATGGGACATTTATGTGCAACTGACATCTAGTTCATTCAATGGGCTTAAAATAAAATAAAATCCAACTGAAAAGAAATACCTTTTTATTCTTGATTCAGCTCAACACAGTTGATGCTCCATAAAATATCAGCTACACAATCCAAAACTAAAGGATTAATCAGAACTGAGCAGATAGAAAAGGGCCCTTTCCAAATTATTAACTTTCCAGAATCTAGATTTTTCAACTAAGTGAAATGTTCACAGTTTCCATTTCCTTTTAGTGAAAGTTTTTTGGGAAAGCGTGGTGTGAAACACTGTTAAAATTAGTTTTCTTGTATTTGGAAAAAATAGCTATTAATTGATGTTTTAGTACTTACATAATGTCTTTCTTATTTTAACTGAAAATTCCATTAGTCCGTTAAATACAATAGTAGTCGGCTGGGTTTTTTTAATCTGAAACCATTTTTTCCCCAAGAGGGCATTAATATTTCTTATTTTGTATCTGTTTTTTTTTAAATTCTTTTCTGGTGTTTGTTTATTTATTCTAATATGATAATCTGCCTTTTGCTCCTTCCAACAATGCAAAAATTTACGCTGTTTGTTAGTGGGTTTTTTCTTTTCTTAAAAAAATTGCTAGGCTATCTCTTCACTGAAAGATGTAGTTAATAGAATGAGCTCTTGGTTTCTTGTTTGGAAACGGCGTATATTTTTTAATCTTTATCATGCTTCCTGTTTCTTTGAAGAAAAGTTATCCTTTTGATGTTTTTGGATTCCGGATCATATTTTCCTTCACTAAACTTCTCTGCATTCACAGGCACAACCAGTTAATATAGTCCTCCTGATCCAATCATGTGAAGTAAAATTAGTAAGTCCAAATACCTTTACTAATTTACTAGCAACGTAAGTCTGAATGAAGCTTGTCAAAAAGGCTTCTTTCTCCACCAGATCATTTAAGCCCTTCACATTCCTCCTCCTTAGAGCCTAGGGTTTGTCCCTACACAATGACTTCTTCCATCACTCACGGTATTCTTGTGTGGAGTATTGCAAATATAGTTTGTGCAGATACAGCTACTGGTGTTCTTTCCAAACAAATAATTCTCCATGAGCCCTGAGAGTACCATGGTTACCTCAGAAGGGCTTGAATGACCTCTCTGCAAGTGGAGGGAAGGTGGCCTGTTGAAGGATGTGTAAGCTTCTTGCAGACAGAATAGTGCCTCTCTCCACTCTTGCTCCAGCCCATCTTTCTATAACAGGTGTGTGTCATGTCTCTAAACATTGCACAGGACCACAGCTTTTCCTGAGTGCTCAATTAAAAGTTTTCTTGCGCACAAATAATGTCATTTGGTGGAATCATCACATAAATCTATGGGTTTGTTTTGGATTTCCATCTATATTTATTTCCAGAAATATATTAAGAACATACCTGGCCTGCCTTTTTTACGTTTATTTTGAATGCTGTACCTACAAGGAAAAAAAATTAGACTAAATTTATATATGATCATATATGCATAATTTAAATATACTTACACAGGATGGCTCCACTGAGACACTACAGATCTCATGGGCACTCCTATAATCATCATTCTCAGATATGGATCTTTTATATCTTTTAATCACAATTTTGCCTGAAGATTTTTTTCTTTTCAGAGAAGCAGTTCTTGCCAAGTCTAATACAAAGCCAGCCAATAGAAATGCCATATATGCCTGTGAAATCTAATCTGCAGCTACGTTGTTTAGACAAAGAACTATTCCAATGCAATGGCAATTTATTATTTTAAACATATTCTTGTTATTTTGAACCTAACATTCGGACAAGTACATAATTAAATAGCACAGAATACAATTTTTTCCCCAAATTTTAATTAAAATCTGTGAATTGTTGAACCACTGGAGCCTCTCTGATGAGAATCTAAATGAGTCCACCTAAGAAGGATGATGATACTCATTGCATGTTCAATTCAACATTTTTATTAACAAATCTACTGATGTGAAGAAAATCAGTCACTACATTGGTTTTCCCAAATGCTCCTTGCACCTAACATATGACTTTCTCATACATCATCCCATCAAAAATTAGGTTTTGTTTTCAAAGGTAAAGGAAGTATGTACAAAGGTGATCCACTATCAGTTCCTGAGGGAGCAAGTATTGCCCCTGGTTATTTCAATTTACCCAGCAAAGTAAATCAAGGGATAACTCAAGTGCCTGGCTGGTACTCTGATATTAAGGAAAAATTAACTTTATGCAGATTTGAAAAAAGATATAACTTTTTTGCAAAAGAAGAGTAGATTGTAAAATAATCAGCCAGGTTCATTACCAGAAATTAGGCAAAAAGTTCCTGTGGCAGTTCAGCCTTCCCTGAAAATAGTCAGCTTTTCCTGCAGCTGAGAAATCACATCAAGGGACACCCTGACATTTAAGTTTCTTTGGCAAACCAACACTAAAAATGCCTGATGTTGTAGTGTCTCAGTAACGTGGATGTCAGCTGTCTGTTCCCTAGGGTTTGGACAGAGCCCACTAACCATTTCTGTACAAGTTTCGGAGCACCTCACAGCAAAACTGTTCAGTCCAGGCCTTACTGTGCCAAACAGGTACTTGGAGATGTGTGCTTGCAGTGAGACAACAAGCAGTACAAATCTCGGGAGACCATTACCTGACCCTTACACACTTACAGTGGTGTCAGGCAGCGCTCACTGGAGATTGGTCTCCTTTCCCCACAGCGTGACAGTTCTAAAAATATGAAGTGCTATCTATACAAAAATTCTCTTTCCTTGCCAGCTCACCCTAGAAAGCACCCATCCAAGAGGCACTTTTTGATGTCTGTATTTCCACTAATTTTCACTAATTTCCACTAAACATTTATCCAGTTTTATTATTTTTTTAAAAATACTAGCTGGAAAACAATTCTATGCACACGGTCAATTTTAGTCCTAAGAAGTGAGAGAAATTATATTGCTGCTAGTAATTTACCTCTTATAATGAACATTATTATTTTTGGTCTGATATTCTGTTTGCCTCTCTGTCCTCCCCCATAAGGCACTGTTAACATCACAAGAGCATTGGCATCAGCTGGTTGCTGCTACTTTTGGCTGCCCCCCTCTCCCTTTCCACTACTGGTCTGTGTGAGTCGCTTCCAGTAAGTGTCCATCTAAGATCTGAGTTGCCAAACCTAACATACCTCATACACAGAAGGCTGCTGTCGCAGTCAGTAGGATGTTACTGCATTGCTGCTCACAAGTGTTTCGCAGAGTGGAAAATATGATTAAAATTGTAAAGGGACTGAATTTTGGAAAAAACTCTCTTTTTGCAGTCTGCCTCAGAAAAAGCTGAACGAGAAAGGTAGAGTTTTCATTCAGGAAGACCTTAGCAAATGATTTTTGTCACATTCCTGTCATAGTTTTGCTCCTATTTTTTAATTATTTTAAAATTCTTTAAATACATCCTAAGATAAATGAGTTCATAAAGAATAATTTAACTAGATAAACACATTTAATAGATTTCAAACTGAGATAAAGACTACTCCTGCTCTTTCTGAAGTCCCTAAGGACAGTGTGGGACAGGTATTTCACAGTCAAAAAAGGCAGAGTAAGACCTGACCATGATCTTGTGGAAATACAGAACACTAATCTGGGACACAAGAAACCATGAAGTATGTCTTCAATAAACTGAAAATGAAAAAGTAAGGCAAAGACAAGTATATCCATTAAGACTTAACAGAATAATTATTATCATTAGGAGCTGTTAGCTTAATGAAATTGTTGTTAGTTTTGCCAGCCAAATACAGTATCCCTGCAGGAATTACTGTAAGCAATGCCACTGGAATCTCTGAGCAACAGTAGATTAATTACCAAAGTAACTCTTCTTTCACCTGCTCAATAACCACAGTTTTCCTTGTCAGTTTTATTAGAGAGTTTTGTGATTTTATCATCTCTAATAGGCAGAAAAGGACAGAGAGAGGAAGATGGTTCTTTGACATGAGCTATTCCTTCACAATCCATGCAGTCATGTAGAACATCCTTGCTCTTAGTTTGAAAGGAAAACAAAACATTTGTGTTTCTAACTTAGCCACCATTCACTCTGACTTTTCTTTTTGTGTGAAGGATGTTGAGGTTACTGCCACTGGCACTAACAGCAGCAAGTATGTTGGCCTCAGTAAGTCACCTCAGGGGTTCAGAAGAAATCAAATGGACACCATCTTATTGTGCGCCTAAAAAGCGTACAAAAGAGACGCTCTTGCCAAGCACTGCTCAGTCGGATGCCCCCCAGTCCTGCTTAATATTTTTGCCTTCCCATGAGCCCCAAGGCAAGTTGCTGCTCTCCGGTGCCCCTGCTTGGGTCTCCAGCCCCTGGAGGCGTCCTGTCCATCCCAACTGCCAGCGGTGCTAGTCCTGGGCCACAGTCTGAAATCTGTTGAAGTGTTCACAGACCTTTCCATTTCAGATATAATAAGTGTTGCCATGGGCAAGACTGTCTGGCTTCTGCTTTACCTTTCTGCTATCTACCACAGAGCTGCATGTCACTTTTTTTCGCCTGTGCATTTGGCAAATCATCTCTCAGTCAACCCCACGGAGTTCAAAGTACTTTGATCTGCCTAAAGTTATGTTGGTGAGTGACGAATCAAACATAAGTATCACTCTCTATCACCATATTTGCTCTGCCCAATATATTCAGGACTCAACAGCCTCAAATTTAACAGTCTGGAACATCCCTTTCTAAAATGTTAATTATAAAGAGAATTTAGCTACCTAAGGGTTGGATTAAAGGCACTTTCATGCAGAATAGATTTAACTCATTTTGTCATTTATACTCAAGGAGATTTTGGCATTTAGATCAAGTCTTCACTTCTCAGCAAAAAGAATTTTTTGGAATGTCTAACAGAATTCTCATCTTCTGAACAGAGAAAAAAGCAGAAAAGTTAAATCAGACTTAAGCTGTTTATAATTCATATGGAATAATTTTACTTTGATTACTCCTTTATTAATTATGGGGTTTAGTTAATGACCTAGATATAAGTTTTAATTATGTTTGTCATCCATACCTGCAATACCAACCATGCATTAGTGTATAATGTATCTAGCATATATGTATACTTGAAGGAACAGTGCATAATCTGTTTTAATTATTCTCCATGTTTCAGTTTGGATATCACTCTGTAAAGGGTCTGGCAAGGGTGGAATAAATTTCCTGCACCACAGCCTAGTATGTGCTGTATTTTGAATTTGTGAACAAAACACTGTTAGCAACACAGGGATGTTTTCACTATTCTGAGCAGTATGTACACAGAGTCAAGGCCTTTTCTGCCTCTCACCCCACCTTGCAAGTGAGTGAACAGGGGGTGGACAGAGTTGGGAGGGGACACAGTCAGGACAGCTGACCCCAACTGACATAAAGGGGTATCCCATAGCATGTGGTGTCATGACCAGTGATATATTTTGGGGCTATCAGGAGGAAGTAGGGTACTTTTAAAGGGATGGTATTTGTCTTCCCCAAGTAACCACTACATGTAATAGAGCTCTGCCCTCCCAGAGACAGCTCAACACCTGCCTGCCCAGGGGAACCACAAAATTAAATCCTTGTTTTGCTTTACTTGGGTGTGTGGCTCTTGCTTTACCTAATAACTGTCTTTATCTTAATCCACAGGTTTTCTCAATTTTACAGCACATGATAAGCAGTCAATAAGCGCTTCGAACATTTCTTAAGCACATCTGCAACTCTTTAAAGAAAAGTGTCAACTGTTTGAAAAAATGTAACAGAGTATTCCTGAACGCCGCTCCATGTCTTCATGCTATCCTCAGAATAATGTTTCTGCATGGAAATTGTCTACAAGGTCAGACCTGTTTTCAGCTGTGCGGGTCATGATGATCCTGTTCAATATTTATCTATCGGGCTGTCCTGTTAATTTGATCTTGGTTGAAGTATGTTTATTTCTAACAATAGTATGAACATAAATAAAATCACTTAATTCTAACTTGTTTTCTTCAAAAATAGCTTAGGATTCAAGAAAAGTTTTTTTTCACCGAAGTTGAAATCAGTTGGCCATTAAAATTCCATTGTTAAAATCACTCCAATTCCAGTATGGAGAAAAAAAGGCTGAAACAGATGGTCATTCTGTTAGAGTAGTAATCTTCATTTATAAGTGAGTCAGCAATCTAAGTGGCTAGTAAAGTAACTCTGTACATAATAAACATTTGTTTTGGGAAGATGGACAAACAGTGTTTTACAGTATTTATGTAGCTTATACATAATAAAAAAATAAAAACATGTTGAATAAATGTTCTGAGTACAATGACACATTGTACATAAAGAATCATAAATGGTACAACCATATATACTTCTGATATCCACAACCTACAAGATGAAAACACTATACCCAGGAGTATTTTCATTCATTTTCTTGTATTTCAGATTTGATATTCAGTAAGTCTCCTTCTGGAGTTAAAATATGCTTTGCATAATTATTATTTACATCCTTTTATTCTGATATGTGATATCTAGCATTCAAAAACCAATATTTATTTTATTTGTTATTGAATATTTTTGTGGGTGTTTTCTGGATATGCAAATAATCTTTTGCAATTTTTTTATTCAAAACACATGCAACCTGTTCTAGTTGCAGGCAAGTTTGTTTAGTTTAATTAGTCTTCAGATTTAGAATGGATTATTATGAGTTATAAATTGTTAATGCTTTGGTTCATTACATTGAGTTTTGAAATACATTATGTTCCTAGACCTGGAGGCCTAACCAGAGAGACTCAGCTTTGTCACTGATTTCTCAGAAACATAATGATTGATCTTTTGATGTGAAATGAGAGACAACTGCCTATCTAGATCACTTGAAAGATATAACTGGCCAGTGTGCAGAAGTATTCCTCTCAATGTATATGATGGGGAAGGGAGCGCTCTTCTGATACATCTTTTTTCTCCACATGACAGCATCAGGTACATATCTGTGAGGCATTAAGTAGAAACTGAAAGGTCTGTAGCCTCACCTGACACCCTCTTCCACTGACAAATGTCTCAGATGATGTCTTCTGGATGCAGAAGATCCTCCCCCAGCAATGGCTCCCCACAGTGGTACTCTTTCCTGTTCACTGACACAGGACGTCATTCTACAATCCACAGAAATGCTGTATTGACAGAGCTTGCTTGCCTTGCTATGTAGCAGTAAACAGTAATTTGGAGTGCTGTGTGGTAAAGGTTGTGTTTTGAATTATGGCATGAGCAGGACAGAAGTGTTGCACTAAAGCATTAGCTTGCCTGTGAGAAACTTGGACATTTCTCAATTGATCCTGGGTTATAAGGCAATTTAAATGTTTCACAAGTTTCCTCAAATCATCTGGAAAATGCATACAATTAGTTTTTAAGTACCTAAAAGTACAATACATAGTCATAATTCATGATTAATAGTTGGTAATTATTTTCTTCTGCTATAAGATCTATTTCCAAGATCCCTTAATCCTAATTAATTGTTAGTTGGAATACAGATGCTTATTAGATGCCAAGTACTGGCTCTATTCCACTTTTTTTGCAGTGTAGAATATCCTGTAAGTGGCAAAAACAGAATGGAAACCTCTGTCAGATGAGTGTCTTTAAATACCTGGGCCAAGAAATTTTCAGGAAATGGGAAAACCCAAGAAAGACAACTTGAACCACACTGGATACTATGGAAAGCCAAGCACTGCAGAAAGACTGTTGTCATAGGAAAACACAAGTTAAGACATGGCGGCTAGTCACTGGTGACAAGATTTGATGTCACTTCCTAATTATAGCTGAACAATTGTTACGCTGACAACTATTTGAAATGAGGAAACTGGGTCTGTTAAGAGTCATAATAGTAAAATGGCATTGGAGGGAACAGATGGATGGCTGTAGCAATGTCAAAGAAGCTACGTGAAATATGAAGGAGTTGTACTCATTTTACCATTATTGAGCAGTTAGAAGTGGCATGGGAACAAAATATCAGGGGACACAGGTGCTTAGCGCTCATCTGGGGCACAGATAGCCATTACGTGATTGACACAAGCCCATGTGGTGGTGCCTGACCTTGGATGCCCAGAGTCACTTTTACATAAACAGATTTGCTTGTCAAGCTAATGGTTTATTTCTAGATAAACTTGGGTCTCAGTGGTTGTGTCCCACAGGGGTACTGGAAGGTGTTCCCATCCCCAGAGCCCAGGTGGAAGCACTGGCTAAATGCCAAGGCTATGACAGCACAAGACCAGTGTTGGCAACATTATCAGTGTCTATCATAATTTCTAGGAACCAGAAACACAAAGCCCTGGGTTAAAGAGCACATAAAAGACTTCTAGGTGTTGTGGTTGTTGTGAAAGACTTGAAGATGTGAAATAAGAGTTTCTTAAAGACGCTAAAGCTAGAAAGTGAAGTAAAAGAATGTTGCTGAATTTTTATTTTTTTTTTGGCAGTGGATGAGCAAAGAGATTAGTTGAGATTGCAAAAAAACTGGGATAGGCAATCTGAGCACATTGTAAGATGTTTCACTGTCACTTGCAATGTTTCTGGGAAATGGGAAAAGCCATGAATTGCCATGACAGGACTTTGAGGTGTAGTTTCATTTTCCTGTGAAAGGATTCAACATTCAAACTTTGAAACTTGAAGTCTTAATTGTCATCCTGAAAATAACAATGCAACAAGCAATAAACTCCCTCTCCCCCAAACTTTCTTCTTCACCTGTTTTTCAGACCTCTCTTCATTCTCTCTACTCTTCTGAGAACTTTTTATTCCTGAAAGCTGTCCAAGTACCTCCTGTTTCCCTTGGATTTCATTTCTCAACACTCAGTGTTGCTGCTCTTCAGCAGAGGTCAGCCCTGAAAGGAGCAGGATTACTTGAAATGTCTTGTTAGCTGTGACAGTTTATTAATCATTGTGGGTGATCAATCTCATGAGCTTTGGATTTACACAATCCTTGAAGCTATGATTCACAACAATTCTAAATATACTGCTGCAGAGCTCTAGCTCAGCTCTTTGTTCCCCTTCCCTATATTTGTGCACTTAATTGTTCTTATCCAAATTCATGGTCTGGGATTTAGCCTAACTAAGCAGCATATTTTTCTTTAAGTCATTTCCCTGTGTAGCAGGATCCCATTGAACTCTACTCCTGTTTCCCAATGTACACTTTCGGCTTACTGGTGCCTTCAAATGTAATCAGAACATTTTCTATCTGATCATCTGGATCATTGAAAATAATATCTGATAATACCAT
This sequence comes from Grallaria varia, assembly GCA_013396735.1. Taxonomy (NCBI): domain Eukaryota; kingdom Metazoa; phylum Chordata; class Aves; order Passeriformes; family Formicariidae; genus Grallaria; species Grallaria varia. The sequence continues at coordinate 56,073 of VWZG01003240.1, read as the reverse complement.
TCCCTTAGGACTGATCTCCGTAGAACATTACTCAGTCCTTTTCAGGGTGTACCTGAACCACTGATACTGAATTCCCAAGTAGAATTTTCCCATGACTTTAGAAACAGTGTTTTTCCATCTAAGTATTCATTAGCTTGGTTACTGGAACTCTATGTGATGTAGTGTCAAGTCTTATGTAAACCAAGGTATATGGCATGTCTTGTATCTTCTCTCTGCTACCTTCTAGTATAAAAAAATTGATTTTATTTGATTTGATATGACATGTTTTTATAAAATTCACTCTGGCTATTGCTACTATTTTCTTTTAGATCCTCAGATGTAGTTTATTTGTCATATTGGTTTTGATAAGAACTATTAGGAACTATGAGTCTCTGTATAATTATTTATGGTGCCTGGTACCTGGGTGGTCCAGAACTGAACACAGAATTCACAGTGTGCCCTCATCAGTGCAGAGTACAAAGGTACAATCACTTCCCTGGTCCTGCTGGCCACATTGTTTCTGATACAAGACAGGATGACATTGGCCTTCTTGGCCACTTGGGCACATTGTTCAGGTTCAGCTGGCTGTTGACCATCACTCCCAGCTCCTTTTCCACTGGGCAGATTTCCAGCCATTTTTCCCCCAGCCTGTTGTGCTGCATGGGGTTGTGGTGACCCAAGGGCAGGACCTGTTATTTAATGAACTTCATACCATTGGGCTCGTCCATTAATCCAGTTTGTCCAAACCTTTCTGCAGATACTTCTTACCCTCCAGCAGATAAACACTTCTGCCTAGCTTCAGGTTATCTGCAAACTGACTGAGGGGGTACTTGATCCTCTTGTCCATGATTGTATCATCAAAGACTTTACTGGGAGCAGAACTAAAACAAAATGGAAAAACAAAACAAAACAACCAAAAAACAAACCCCAAGCAATTCACTTCTAACACTTCATTCTAATTTTATTCAACGAGAAATCCTCAGTGTTTGAGAATGAACGTAGGCCAGTCCTGTCCTCATCTGTGCTCAGTGTTTTTTTCTAGCCAGCCTTCCACTCTGGAAACTGGTGGTTATTGGTATTACACTAGATACTCAAGCTATTAAAAAATGGACAACCTTCTAAGACTTATATGTCAATAAAAGTTGTTTCTGTTATGAGCCATTCTCTTAGCTCATTCATGCATATGGATTGTAAAGACTTAAGACTGAAACCTGCTGATAATTTTCATTTCTACTCTTCTTCATTTAGCAAAGCGTTTTGTAGTAATTTAAAAAATATTAGATGCTTATTCAGAAATACAAAACTCTTAAAATTATGTTACAACAAAACCTGTTTGTGACTTTTTTTTTTTACGATATGAGTTTTAATAAAATTAGAAGAAGCTATTGACCCAGAAGTACCTGCCATTGAGGTATAAGTGAGGACAGCAAATGTGATTAAGAGATTGCAGAAAAGAGATGCATTCTTGTTTCAGCAGTCTGGAATAGTATGTAAAAAGGACAGGATTCTATCTCTCTTAATATTTACTTTATCCCTGATGTCAAGCACAGTTACTATCATGCACATAGAAAATATCAGTCTTAAAACTGGGATTTTCTGTCTTGCGACTGCTTAGTGAGAAGACTGCTGTTCTTTTAAAAGTGGCATTACTTTTGTTATTTTTCAATAGCTAGGATTTTTTTCTGTAGTTTATTATTTGAAACTAGTAAGATTTCTAAAAACAGAGTTAGATTTATTCCTCCTTTTGTGGAACTGCTGAGTTTTTAACTATATCTTGCTCTGTAATTTTTTTTGTATTTTTCCCTGTAGATATAGAATGTTTTTATTTAAAGACAAATAGCAGTATAGGTTAGAGAAATACTTTCCAGACTCAAATTAAAAATTTTAATGCCCTGTTTTCTGACTATCTCTGCCTCACCTGTAAGAAGGCTATATGAACACTTTCAATCTTTAGTAACGCTTGAAAAGTGCCCTCTATTGTGTCAAGTTATGCCATGGGAGCTGACAGTCTACATTCCAGCTCAGCTTTAATATCTTATGATATCCATGAGCAACAATGAGTATTTATTTATTTATTTTTCAAAATAGAGGAAAAAAATCTGTATTTTTGATGCTACTGATTATAGTTTTTAAAATACTGTTTATTTTGAATGTTGCAAAATAAATACAAGTAAAAAAAACCCCAAAACTGAATTTGGGTACTGAGAAATGAAAGATTGTTGCTGTAATATAAATCTATTTTCTAAAGCATAAGAAATATTGAGAACATTAATTCCAAGGAAACTCATGTTGTATATACCAGAATTACATATATGGCTTGTGTAGAAGTTCAATGTACTGATTCAACTTAATGTTCATGCAAAATGTGAGAACAGTGTTGCTTTATTTACGTGGTGATATGGGAATAAATACCTATGCCTATCAGTATTTAGTTACTGGATTTGGTTTATTGTACATGACTCAAAATAGAAAATGATGTGTCATTGTACTGGCTTGATAAGACTTGTCACGGTATTAGAATGCAATAGTTGCTCTTTAGTAACTTCAGAAAGATGTCAGGGAGTTGCCTGGGAGACAGGAGATAAGATGTACACACCTGAGGAAAACTGTCTTCTCAGCATTCATCATTATGGCTGTCATGGCCAGCCAAAACATTGTTTAGATCTACTCTTTTTGCTGCTCCTGCAGCTTTTATCATTGTTATAGGACAACGTGACAAGCTTATTCTTCCTAACACCTACCTAAATTATCTACAGAAGTAGAGAATATTCCAGTGCAAAAAAGGAGAGAAAGTAATTTCTTATTATCTTGTCTTTCTCAGTCAGGTCCATTCGGCAACACAGAAGGACACACTTGTCACTAATGTAAAGGCCTCTTTACACCAAAATGATTATACAGATTGCAGCTGTTCCCACCAGTCCTTAGGTGGTTACTGTGGTTCAAAAGCTGTGAGAGAATCTCAAGCCGCTCTTGCAGCCCCAGATGTTGTGAAGGACCCACACAGAACAACAACTGCTGCTGAGCTAAGAAATCACCTGACTGAGCTGACGGTAAAGATCAGTTCATACTTTAGGATAGCACCAAAACCACTGGAAAGAAGGAACAGGCTGGAGGGGACCCCGAGGAGACACCATCCTGCCATGTGCAGAGCTCACACATGGGCACAGTGATAACACTTCTCTCCGAGTAAAAGCCATTGCTGTTCAACAAAATTCACCAATAGTTGTTGGTGTATCTACATGGATGACTGAAACAACTTACCCTGTACAGTGGCCTGAGCTGATGAAACACAAGGCACCTCCAGTCCAGCCACAGGAGCACAGTGCTGTGCTTAGCTTCTTGCTGGCATTTGGCTGGGCAGAGCCATGCCTGCTCCGCGTGCACACACTCTACTCAGCTGGCGCTGCCTCTAAATGCTGCTCACCACAGCACACAGCCCAGGTGAGTTCTAAGTGTTCAATATCCTAGTGAAGGCTTCAAAATAGATTCAATATCAAGCTTGGAAGATAAGCAGTAATTAGTTTGGGGTAGGGAGATGGTCCTTCTAACTGCCAACATACTGCGGTATTTACATATTTACAATTTTACTTTGGCAGTTACCCTGGACTGGTGACATTTGTCTCCGTTTTCTGTTGTATCTCTGGTTTAGTCAAGGTAGTTTTTCTTATTAGAGGCAGCTAAACCAACATACCTGTATCCACTGTAGGGAGAAAGAAATTATTTCTCAAGAACAGCTGTACAAAACCAATCCTCCTGTTCGAAAATTAGTCCAGTCCCTTGCACAGGTTGTGAACAGAATACCATGTGCTTGCAACTCAGTGCGGCTGCTTGAGCATGAGACATTTTTTTTTTTCTCCTCCTGCATTTTCTGAGCAGGTGTGTTGAGCTCAATGTCCTTCAATACTCTTAAATACAGCTGTGCCACAACTGTATTTGACCGAAGAAAGTATTGTCCAGAGTATAGTAAACCAGGACAAAGGAACGTGTAGAAAGTGGAAGATGTTGAGATTAAAGTTGTCTCTGCAGCCTCAGAGCCGGAAGTCTCAGTGATATCCATGGTCTGTGCATACACTGCTTGCCCTCCGTGTGGGCCCTTGCCTGGGTCAGAGCAGCACATTCCAGAGCAGTGCCATAACAGGGACACTCAATGACACCAAGCACTGCCCCTTCCTTAATTTGACTGCTGGGTCTTGCCTGCGCAAGATACAGATTATTAAAGAACAACATTGTTACAAGTTCTTTAGGTTAAAACAGTTGAGTGGAAAAAGGGTCCATTGCACAATTGCTCAGTGATTCCCCATGGACACTTCCACAAATTTGAGATGGTGGAGAGCCAGCAAGATGTGGATGAAAATCGTACTCAGATGTGTGTTTATAAACATAGAGATTTCTGCCTGGCAGTGTGTCCATTTGGCTCCTGTGTGTGCAGTACTCCATTAAGACAACCCCTAAAAGGTGTACAGCACAACCTTAGGGCTTCCTACCTTTTTTCAAATTGGCTGCCAGTGGCTTCAGCGCTTTGTGTGCATGTAAAAATCTCAGTCTGGACCCAGGAAGCAATAACAGCACACTTTCGCCTGCCTTACCATCTTTCCTTTCTTGGCAGCAGTGCCAGCAGCACTCCTATGAGAAAGCCCAGCCATAGCAGATTCTCTGTAACCCCTTCTGTGGTCCCTCTCCCAGCACTGATGTTTGGCTCTGCTAGCAGTCTCACAGGCAGTCATATGTTGGCAACAGGGCAGCAACTGGGATGTTCACAGGGTCCAGATGCCTTCTCAGCTTAGAGACAAGTTATTTTAGGGCTTTGGAGTTTGTACAAGCTTTTCTTCAGTGTGAGAAAAGGCAGTTGCTATTTTCCATTTCCGGAGAGAGGCCTACTCCATGGACCTACACAGTTATTAAGTGAAAATCTGCTCTGCTCACCAGAGATGTAATGTATGTCCACATTTATTCTCTAAGCAGACACTTTAATCTCCTTACTGTACCCAAAAGAATAGGTGGAAAATCCTTTATATTGCTTTTATGTTGCTTAACAGGTTTCAACACTGACTGATTTTCATAAATACCAAAATGTTATCTCACTCGTATTTATTGCTTATAGTGTACTTGCACCACTTCAGTGACTATTGTTATTATAAAGGACTAGAGTTTGTGCTCTTTGTCTGTTTAATACTAGATTATTTGTGTGTGTGTGTATGGGCAGGAAATTCAACATTCTCTCCCATATTTCATCTTCAGATCTACACAAGTATGTGCATTCCTGCAAGTAAGTGAACATCAAGTGGCTAAATATTCAGTTACTGTTAGACATTTCAAGGTCTGACAGGCAAAATCAGAAGATAATTACAGGTTAAAAGAACCGAGCAAAAAATGTGATTCCCTATAATGTACTTATTAAACAGAAAAATGTATTGATTTGCAGTACATCATTAGCAGGGTTAGTGTTCACGAGACTTCCTTCTTCACAAAATGCGCTGGACTATGCCTTTTAAAGCAAAGTAGGTACTGCAAGAGTAAGCATTGTACCTGTCATTCAGAAAACCGAAGAAATGTGAATGGATTGGATTTTGTGCAAATGTAAGTGAACAGTGACTAAACCACTCACATTAAATGAAAAAGAAATTCAGTTTTGTTTGTAGTCATAATTACAAAGGCTTCAATGAATTACGATAATTTTGACCTGAAAAGATTCTGCTTCACTATTCTAACAGCAGAATGACCATCTGAGTTTTCTCTTAACACCTCTAAGTTAAAAGAGAAGGAAAAGGCCTTGTTTCCCTCTTTGGCCTCCTTCTCCCTTTCTGTTTCTGTTTTAGCTTTCTTAAAGTCTGTTTCAGAGGAGTAAAAGGAAGGGAAAAGTGTGGCGGTGATAGTGTCATGTAGCCAGAGACAAGTGAGGCTGCAGAGAGTGCTGCAGCCTTTTGAGGTATCCTGGGATTCATATGGGTCTATGGGTTAAAGTTTATAACTGAAAGAAAGTGTGTAACCGCAGACAAACTAAAAATATTTTCTTTCCACTTCTCACACTATTTTGAGAGGAAACAATCTGGTCAAGTGAAACAATTATTATTTTACTATCACCTACTCAACTAATGTTTAAATAAAGTTTCTTTACCAAAATGTAACTCACTAAAGTTAAGGAATGATCACTTATGCAGGTCAGGTTCTTAACAGCTGAGACCAGTAGTGCATATAACTAGTACAAAACACAGTTCTCACATAAGCTCATGCTACTGATCCAATTCACAGAATGGGAACTAGATAAACAAAGAAGCAAACCACCTTAAAAAGAGGTAACAACAGCAGTGGTTGTAATTTAATATTAATGTTTTTGTTACTTGCTACCTATATAATTGAGTTTTATGTAAACAGATTTCAGACTGTCTCTGCCTTGGGCTGTCCTTTCTGCTTGACCTTTGTGTTTCCCATTGGCCTCGTCCCTTGGTCTATTCCTTTCTCCCTTTCAGAGGGCCAAGTTAGAGCAATGCTCCACTGTTTCCTCCTGAATTTTCCCCTGCTAATGCAGGGTGTTCCTGCAATGGGCCGGGCAGGATCAGCCTCGTACAGCACAAGCAGCGCCTGGGCTCATCAAGGCAGAGGCTCTGGCCCTGCTGGTAATGCCAGGTTGGGGTTGGCACCCACAAAGACACCAGGTATGTATGTTCTTTACACATATGTGAGAGTCACAAATACCATGCAACATTCAAACCACTGTTTTTTTAATATTTATAGTTGATACAGAAAATGTGCCTTCTACTTCTCTGTTAAGCTGTTTTGATAAGCCCGCAATGTCAGAAATACTTTGTGGCATTGAGCTTAATGAAAGGTCAGTTTAAAAAAAGAGGAATGGAAGAGGACTTCCCAGACATTTCTACTGAAAATGGGTGCTGTTAATATCCCACTCTAAAGCAACCTAATTATTTCTATGGGGACCCTCATTTAGAGGACTAATTTGCAAGTCACACGGGCCTGTTTGGTCTCTTCTTGTGGAGAATGGTAGGACTCTGTTAATTTCAAGCAGAGACAATCACATAATGAATTTACCCATCAGGAAAACAGAGGTCATTGAGCAAGTGTGCCCAGGGGTGTTAGTGCCAGGGAATGACCTCTCATATCTGATTTTACTCTGTAATAACTTATGGCACAGCGCTCTGAAATTAAATCTCTGTTCCACAAGCTTAAAGGGAAAGCACTCAATATTTCTAAGCACAGTTTCTGTTTCATTTCCTCAAAAAATACCTGCACCTGACACAGTGTAAGCTTGCAAGAGTCCAGAGAGGAATGTTACCTCTACTGAAAAATTGCTTCTTTAGGAAGTACATGGTTACATTTTTTTCGTCGTCATTTCTTAAGGAATAATGTCACATTTTCCTCCCATATGCTGTTCCCTGAGTTGTAAATCCTTGCAAATAATTCTGATCCCATCTTCTTTTGTCAAAAAAAAAAATTAAAATACATGCAGTGATCATTTTGACAGCAGCACTGAGTAAGAATGGAGCTGCTTCCTGCCAGTGCAACTCCCATTAGTCACTCAAAGTCTTGACGTAAGGACACTGCTTGTGTCCTGATCTTTGTCATCCCCTCTCTATTTCCAGAAACATTTACACGAATGAGACTGGAGCTGTACGGAGCTAGGCTCTAGTTGTGACAACTGATCACCTCAAATTTCCACCTTGATTTCTCTTTTCACTTCATCTCATTTAAACCTGATGGTACATCGTCTGCTGACCGGGTGCTGTGACTTTAATCTCATAGAGGTTATTTTTTAGAAAAGAGCAATTTTGCAAGTTCAGAGCAATGCCAGTCCCTGCATGGAGGCGGGAGTGTTCCTCCTCAGAGAAATAAAGTTTTCATCCAAATGCTATTAATTATTATGCAATATAATGAGCAGGTTAAAAAATAATGCAACAGAGAAGATACACAGAGAAAGCATGAGTTAGTAGATTAAATAATGCCAGGGGATATTTTCAGACACTTAAACTTGAAAATCATTCCCTCAGACAATCCCCAGGTGTGTTTGAGGAGTCAGTGTAGGCCAGAGAGCATATCCAGCAGGCAATAGGATGTTGCCACCCTGTTTTAGAGAGTGAAGAGAGCTCAGTAATATAGACACACACCACTCTTTGCCAGTTGTTGCCAGTGTGATGCATTTAGGCACCGCTATAGATGGCATCTGGAAGCCTCTACATTAGCTGGGACTGTGCAGGGGCTTGACCCTGGCTGGATGCCAGGCAGTCCCCAAAGCCACTCTATCACTCCCCTCCTCAGCTGGACAGGGGAGAGAAAATGTAATGAAGGATTCCTGGCTTGAGATAAGGATAGGGGGAGATCAGTCATCAAATTACCATCATGGTCAACACAGACTCAATTTGGGGATATTAACTGAATTTATTACTAACAAAATCAGAGCAGGATAACGAGAAGCAAACTAAATCTTAAAACCACCTTCACTTCACCTCTCCCACCTTCTTGGAGGTGCAGGGAGACAAGGGTTGGGAGTTCATCACAGGTTGTTCCGCCCACTGTTCAGGGAGAGGGGTCCTTCTCCTCCTCCAGCATGGGGTCCCTCTCATGAAGACAGTCCTTCACAAACTTTTCAAAGGTGAGTCCATACCACAGGCAGCAGTTCTCCTCAAACCCAATACAGATTGATTGCCTATTGATTTGCTGAATAGTTGTAGGGATTTGGGAAGGATTTCCTCCAGGTCCTCTTTTGACAGAGACATGGAACCTTTCAACTTTTTTTCTCTGAGCATCTCTACTGTCTTTCTTGCTGGATGGCACCACAGGACTGGGCCATGATGCAGATATGCTCTGGCTCTGTTTTGGAGGGTGAAATGTGGATCCAAATGTCAGACAACTGTACCTTTGATAAACCTGCCTGACATTTTCAGTCTGTACTTCTAACCCTAAATAATAATCCTAGGTCACCACTCCCTATGCACACATATGTACATTCCTGTCCAAGAAGAAAGCTATGAAAGATGAAGGTAAATTTAATTGGAAGATCTGTGTCTCTATAGATGGGACAAGGGATGCCTTTTTTTTCCCTATTGCAGGTCTAAGAATGCAGAGTGTGACAAAAGTTGACAGGAATGTAGGGAAGGGCCTCTACTGTTCTCAGCATCTTCATGTTAAGGTTTTCTTCTACTGGAGAGCACCACAGAAGTAGTTACAACAGCAGAAATGGATAAGGAGCAAAAATATATCCTTTTAACTTCCTTTTTAGTTAAAAAATGCAGTATAGGCCCATTAATGGCCATTAGCCTTCTCATTGTGATCCCACTTTTGGTATGTCTTAAAGATGCTCCTTCCACATGTATTACAGACTGTATCAGAGGTCTGGCAAGATGAGACTTCAGTGAGATATAACATCCACATAAAAATGACAGATTGGAGTCATAAGATGCTATCAGTACCTTGGGAGATAGTGAAATGAAAACTCTTCAGAAAGCAGACCGCACCGAGCACTTCTGCTGAAAGCTGATGGTGCCGCAGAACAACCTCACACATCTGATTCCCCACCAGTGAAGGCAGATGGGGCTGTGTGGTGTGCTGTAGGCACTAGGCTCATCACCTGAGTGATTAAATGCAAGGGCTGAAAGAATCACCAAGGCAGGGAATTGTACAACACTGCCACTCCTATCTGCACACCATCCACAGAGCATCTTGTGAAAAAGAAGTGATCAAGGGGAAACAGAAATGCATCAATGAACGTAATGATGCAGTCTCCTTTTGAAAGATGTTTTCAGATCAGCAGACTATAGCCACACATGAAGCTTAGCAAATTTAGTAATACTATCTGGCAAACTAATGGGTTACAACTTTTCAAACAATGAAATGTAAGACTGCTTGCAACTTTTAAATAGAAAAAACCCTCCCAAGAGACAGGTACAAGCTGTCCCTTTCTTGCAGAAGAAGTAACACCAGGCAATGCTTCAGAAGTTTCCTTAAAACGTCATTAGCTCAGTTGGTTTTCCACATTTTCTCCTCTCCTTTTAAAATCATCTTTGAAAGTAAGTGACATCATGGCAATACCAGCTGGAGAATGGCACAAACAAAGTGTACTGGAACAGGAGAGACAGACTGCAGGGCAGCTCTAATTAATAAATGGCTTGCCTTGCCAGGCGCAAAGCAGTTGGGTATTGACCCGATGAAGAAATGGAGTTTTTGTATGTGTAATGTAGCACTAAATAAAGCAGTGTATACATGTTTTGAGAAAGTACATAGCAGGGGGTTGCCTGGAAGAGAGAAGGTTGTTGGGGGTTTGTTTCTTTGTTTACTGCTTCTTCCTTTCTTGTCTTACTGAGCACTTTTCAGTCTGAAACTGGAAGGGTAGCTAGCAGGGAGCTATTCTTCTGCAGCAGCAAAGGACTGCACCACAGCCCTCATTCCTCTGGTGCCTTCACTCTCTGCAGAGACAAGTAGAGAGCACTGCCAAAGTGAAAAACTCTTGCATGAGGTTACAGTCTTTTCCTGGAGCAATATATGTTCTTCAGAATATGACTTGTCATTAAAAATGTTTATTTTTCATGAATCTATGCAGGTCTCTGTTAAAGTCAACCATCAGCTGTCAATACATATTTTATTCCATTCTGTGTATATTCGTTACTTCCTATACATGTGAAAACCTGCAGGTAGGAATTATGTAAGGTGATATTTATTGTGTGTTTTCTGTCTCTTGTACACTCACATTTCTTTATTTGTTGTTGAAATGTGGGAATCACTAAGATGAATTAATTCTCCTATGGGACTTTTAAGGTCTGTATGGGTCTTTAAGCTCCCTGCAGATGATATCTACACCAACACTCTAACTTTGGTCTGCTGTGCTCCGAAAGCCTTCTGGCAAAGCCATGTTTATCTTGGGCTTCCTCCAAAGTCCTACACCCACACATCTCAAATACACTAGTGGCTTAGCAATACTCCTTTCTACATGTCTGTCCTCAGGCTTGGCTGGTTTGGAGGTTGCTTGTTCTGGGAGACACAATAATGGACATAAATTGGTGTAAGCTCTGGAGAGATATTTTTTTAATAGAAAATGTGTTGTGTAAATTGGGAACAGGCAAAATAATAGTAATCATCATCATCTGTATATTTAATTTGGTGTAATTCGTAAATAAAGTATTCTTTGGGATTTGATCAGTCACCTTCCTGATTCCTGGTCCTCTTACTCTGAGGTTTCTCAGATATTTATGTATGGCTTACCGCCAGCACAGCTCACAGCCTCATAAGGGCACGCAAGCTTCTCCCCCGCGACAAGGGGGTGTCCGTGGTTGTGCCTCCGGTAGGGTCTCCCATGCTAGTCAGGTCTCAGCTGAAGGGTCAGACAAAGTGTGTCCATGGGCAGGATGGGCTCACCAGCCTCCTGGCAACCATCCTAGGAGAAGGACAACTCTAACTCCAAACCCGGGCAGATGGAGCTCGCTTAGCCCTGTAAGGCCATCCATCTAAGAGAAGGACACTCTAACTAAACCTACATCCTGAGGACTTCGCTGCCACCGTCCAAGCTTGCTAGGCCCTGGCAGATGAACCTTAGGACTAAAGGGTGGGGCCAGTTCCGCGCACGCTGCGCCTCACCTAAAAAATCCACTGCACAGGCTCGAAGGACTCACCCACACTTGCAAAAAGCCCTGCAGCGACAGGCGAGGGACGAAACGGCAGGTGAGAAGGTGCACTGGAAGCCGCAGACCCAACCCTGCAGGCAGGCGGTTCAGGACATTGGTCGCTTCCCAAATCTTCGTTCGCGAAGCCAAGCCATGATGATGATGTATGGCTTAGGAGTGCTTTGCCCTTTGTCCCACCTATGACCAGCTTGCTTTGTCTGAAGAAGCAATTCACTAACCAGTTCCACTGCCTCCAGAAAAGGATGGCTTTTCTTCCAACCCAAATACCTTATTTTTGGGGAGAGAGCATTACCTGCTTCCTTAATTTCTCATTTCATCTCTGTACTAGATGACCTGGTAAAGCTGGTTTCTGTCAGGATACACACCTGTCTCACAGCCAGATCAAAAGTCATTTAGTGTGAACACTGTGATTTGCCTATTCTGGAGTTTCTTCATGCAACACACAAGACTTTTAAAGGCCCAGTAGTGATTTATTTCAAATTGAAGCTTTGAGTTACATGTGTAACTTAAAATCAAAAATTGATACAAGGCCCTTTAAAATAATAAAAATAATAAAAACAAACTAACAGAAAACCATAAACAAACCAATAAACCACCTTCTCCTTTTAATAAACTTAACATAGAAAGGCCTACAAAACACTCTTCCCTAACTTAATTTTGACCTTAATATGTTAAAGTCAAAAATCAAGCAGTTAATTCTACAGCTTCTTCTCACACAAGTGGGATTACTTGGGCAACACTGCATAAGTTAGGATCATGGGTTTAGAGATGGCATTTGTCTCACTAGCTGCTGTCATTTGCAGCCTATGCACACAAGTATAAGCTATTTGGTTGCCCATCAGTATTTCTAGAGAGAAATTTGCCTATCTTTTTCAGATATCTACCTACATATCATATTCTATAAGTGCCTCTATCCCTACCTTGAATACAGTGACTGTAGGTGAGCATGTCAGGAACCCCACCTTTGATCTCTATGGCTTCACCTTGTAATTTCAAAGGCTGTACAAATAAAATTATCTGGGATGATATATCTTGGTAATTACACTGGAGTCATTATCAAGGACACATTTGCTTCCACAATTGCAGCGATGGAATTACATTTCTGCCATAAAATTGGGCTCTGTTAAATGAGATAGTGGCTTTTCACCTTCAAGGTGCTACCAATTTCCATATCCTACTTTCTGTGCACACAAATAAAAAAGGATTTTCTCGTCTCTCCTCCCAAACTCATCTCAGATTTCACCAGCTCTGTTGTGTTTTTTCCAGTTTGTGTACCAGCAGCTCTGCAAGTTCTTAGACAGCAAATGGGATTACAAAGGGAATCCTTAAAAACATTGGCACGATAACTGTTACACTGGTGTAATAAGATCTGTCTTAATTTACAGAGTATGCATGAGATGACAAGAACATTAGCCAGAATAAGTCATATCAATTAAAAAGAATAAGGTAAAATTTAGAGAGAGAGAACATATCATGTCCCAGACTTACTGTTTTGCTTATGATTCTACTTTTAAACACAAATATCTAGGCAGTCTTTCCATATATATTAGGTTTACATTAATCTGTAAAAGTACAGAAAGAGAATTTTTTCCCCTGGAATTTCTTGCAAAAAAAATATAGACTTGAGACTTGGCAAGCACTTATCTATTACTGCACCTACCAGGCATGTGTTGAACGCTCTATTGGTACCAGGAAAGGGCATAAATCTGACAATTAGGATAGAGTCAATGCCAAAGATGTTAACTTAATATCTAATGTTAGAAAAAAAAATTATTATGAAGAACTTTTATATAATAAGGAAAAGAATCAGGCATTGAGAACAAAGAAATTATGTGATACTTTTATAAATTTCTCATACTAAATTTGTAATTATTGTTCCAAAGAGCCACATTGTTGTCATGGAGTCTGTTCTTGTGCCTTGGTCCCTAGTGTCCTGGTTTTAGAATTAATATGCAGGAATCACTGCTGAGGAGAATCATTTTGTTAGGAGACTGGCATAGCAATTTGCACTACTGTAAGGATTTAAAGAGTGCAGCTACGTGTCTCAAACACTGTTAAGGCTGCAGGACTTTGCCATGGGATAAGCACAGACTGGAGCGAGAGGATGGCACTAACTCCAGGTCTGATGGAGGTGAGATCTGGTTGGCACATCCTGGTTAACATATCCAGACAAAAATTCCCACTGTGCAGACTGTGTAAAGAAACAACTGCTCATGTGCAGATCACCATTCAAACAAAGATCACCCCGAGTTATGGGACAGTTGGAATCTGCGACCACCAAGGACCACACTCTGAATACACCTCTGTGGATACCTGGAACTCAGACTGTAAGATAAGCCACCACAATGGGAACTTGAGGTAAGATAAAGGTGATGCTGTTGTCTGGATGTTGTCTCAGACCTAGGAGGAGGTTAACAAAGTTTGGGGAGAAATGTATCACTGATAATGGACACAAAGAATGCAGAATTTATTGGCCACAAGGCAAGCCAGCTCTGCAGCTGCGCTGAAATCATCTCCAAGTGGGTAAAAGGTAATTCCAGTAAAGGAGATTTGCAACCACCAACTCATGGCTCACCAATGCAAGAAACCTAAGCATTCAGACTAATTAACATTAGAAGTGAGGGAATCATTGAACCGATAGAATAGGAGAACTGCCTGGCAAATGAGCAATAATTCCTTTGTTTGATAAGATGTATAGTGAAAATTTTTGAACAATCCTGGGAGCCCCACCACTGAGAAACCCACAGTGAAGCAGGAGCAAAGGGGTGCTGCTGGATGCAGCGGGGATGACTATCTTCTGTTTGATCTTTCTCTCTATCTTTGCTCTTTTTTCTATTTCTTTCTACCTCTCCACCTCACATTCATTGTTAAAAAAAATCCTTATTATTGACTTCAGCATGTGTTCTTAATTCAATAAGAGACATCTCTCACTAACTGGATCTTAACAATTAAACCAATGATTTGATGCCTATTTCCATCACAAACCTTGCAAAAGAGCTGCAATATGAGTCGGTCTTATTCCCAGCCAGGCTAGCTCTTCTAGGAGAGCCTTGCATCCGGCAGAAAGTAGTGTGGTATAATAGGAACCAATTTCTAGAGCATAAGTTTCTGCCAGAGACCAGACATCTAAACTATATGCAGTTCAAGAGGTCTTCTCTCTGCGTTAACTCTCATTTGGTCATGGGGTCTGAATACCCACTGAAATATGCTGTAGGATCTTTTGTTTTAGTTTCATCGAGAATCAGAGCCTAAATACTGTAAATAGTTTCCGGACAAGAACCGATATACAATAGGCAGGGAAGTTACAAGTTTGACTTCCAAACCTCAATTCCAGCCTGAATGGAAACAAAAATGCAGGTGCACCCAGTAAGCACTATACACAAAAGCTAATGTAGCTGATCTCCTCAAACTCCTACAATAAATTGAGGAAGTGAGAAGTGCTCTTGAGCTTTAATTCTGGCTGCACCAGCAGCAATATCTCATCTGCAAGGAGCAATGAGTGCTGACAGCAGGGTAAGCACAGAACTGCCATTGAGACATATAGGAGTAACAGGGGAGTTAAAAATAAATCAACATTTACCGCTTTTGCTGGTTGCATTGTCGTAGTCACTAAGAAAGGATTGTTCAAAGCCAGATGCCACATGAAGTGATGCAGATCCCAGTTTCTCTTGGATTCACAGGAGGCAACCCACTGCACCATATCCCTCCTGTGTCCAGGCTGGGCTGGCTCCCAGCACAGCCAGGCCCACCTTTGGTCAATCTGTAAGGAATCAGAGAGATCACACGCTCAAATACAGAACTTGCAAAGGAGATGAAAATGTCATACTTTTTTTTCCTTATGCACTCAGAAGTTCCCCAGTGACTGTTATAAGACCTAGGATTATTGTAACTCTACTGATAAGAAGAAACTGCTGTTCATGGAAATTTACATCTGTCAAGACCAACATCCTGTTTCACAATGTTTCCTTGATAAAACTGAAAATAAGAATCGCATTAATTAAACTTGGTTAATTTTATTCAGACCAAATTAATGCATATTAATGTAAAATAAAAAAAAAACATTTATATGTAGTTTTGTGTTCTGTATAATTATTTGTATCTTACTGAGACAGGGCCTTCCATCACCCCCGCATCACCATAGGTGAATCAGAACTCAAATCAGTCCAGCAGTTCACCTATCTGGGAAGCATCATTTCCTCAGATGGTAAGATTGACCAAGAGATAGACAACAGGTTAGCAAAGGCCTACAGTGCCTTTGGAAGACTCTATAAAAGAGTCTGGCACAATAAACACTTGAAGAAAAGTACCAAGATTAGTGTCTACAAAGCCATTGTGCTGTCCACTCTTTTATATGGGTCTGAATCGTGGGTCATCTACCGCCACCACCTGCGTCTCCTCGAACGCTTCCATCAGCGCTGCCTCCGCACTATCCTGAACATCCACTGGTCTGATTACGTGACCAATGTGTCTGTCCTTGAACAGGCAGCAGTCACCAGTATTGAGGCCATGCTGCTGAGAACGCAGCTGCGCTGGGCAGGGCACGTCTCCAGGATGGAGGATCACCGCCTCCCTAAGATCGTGCTCTATGGTGAACTTGCCACCGGCTGCCGCAAGAGAGGAGCCCCAAAGAGGAGATACAAGGACTCTCTAAAACAGTACCTCAGCCTTGGCCATATTGACTACCATCAATGGTCCACTCTGGCCTCCAATCGGGAGGCGTGGAGACACACCATCCATAACGCTGCTGATTCCTTTGAGAATGCACGCAGAATCAGTCTGGAGGAGAAAAGACAACGCAGAAAGAACCGTGCCTCACCAACACCGCCTATGGAGACTTTCTGCTGTGCCTTTTGCAACCGGACTTGCCTATCTCGCATCGGCCTCTTTAGCCATCAGCGCGCTTGCAGCAAGCGTGGGTAGAGCCCTTCCCAAATCTTCGTTCGCGAAGCCGAGCCATGATGACTGAGACAGGGAAATCTCAGTTTTTTGAACTGAGATCTTATGGAATTTCCTGTGGATCCAGGAAAAATTTAGAATTTTAACTTTTGCTTTAATTTAGAAAGGAAACACAGTTAAACACAGATTTCCCATGAGAACAAAATTCCTTTCTCAGTCCTCCTCTAGGCCATAATTCTTTGCTCTTTGCTTTCTTACTAATAATGCTTTATTATGGCTGGCTCTGGTGAGAGCTTACAGAGTGTGCTGAATCCTTCTTCTTTGTGTTTTATCTACATCTCACCTCTATCCCTTTATCTGTACTCTGTATGACTTTAGGTTCATCCTGCAGCCTTTGAAGGTAACTGTAAGAGATCAGCAGGAGCAAAGCTAAGGTCTGAGGCTTACGGCACTTGAAATGACAGCTTGTGAATTGATTTATTCATCCTCAAACTACCCTTTGTCTTCAAGGACGATCCATTTAGAGACAACTTTTCTCCTGTGTATCAGTGGCAGGATCATGGCCATAGGCTTTCTGCAAGTGCTCTGGGCAGGGAAATGTCTGCCTGTATTTATCTGAAAAGTGACAGTAAAATCCAAGGATGCTGTGGCAATGAAATAATGAAGTTGAATTTTATCTAGAGTGAACATTTTGCATCCTTTCTTCTCCAAATTCAGTGCACATTTTCAAATGTATTAGACACAGTCATGTTCAGGACTTTAGAACCTGCCTTTGAGAAATGTTTGTTAATGTTGTACTCTATCTCAGTAAAATTCACTCACAGAAACATACACCATAAAGCTATTGTGTTCCTTAAAAAGTTTAAATTCACATGCACAGTGAATTTTAATGCTCTGGTTTTGCACCATTGATTCCAATATTCTGCAATATTGATCAAATCAGTTTGAGAACGTTGAAAGATACTGCATTATGGTATGTTTACTTATACCTCCATCTTGCATAAACTCACAGTTTATTTTAAAATTGTCAATAAAAATAAGTGATTTGTGTCTAATTTTTTTTTTCTGGAGTAATGGTTGGATGTGTAATTTGTTTCTGCTGGGATCATATACATCTACAAACATTGCCATTTCGCTTTACAATTCTTTACAGATTACTTGTGGGAAATCAATTTAGTAGAGATTGAATTATTAGAACAAAAGAAAAAAACCCAACATTCTCATGCCTGGACTGTGACCACGCAAATTTTCAGGTCATGAGGAAGAGAAGAAACAGGATTTGGAGCATTCAGTGAGGCATGCAGATCTGAAGACACATCATGTCCTTTCACTTCGCTTACCCTGCAAAACAACTGTTTCTTAATCTCCCCATAGTAAAATCTTCATGTAACAACCCTTCAGCAAATGAGAAAGCATGGTCTTTGAAGATGATCGTTCCTTTAATAAAGGAGGCTAAGAAGCCTACCAGAAGGGACCCATAAATGTTTCTGTAATTATCTCATGTAAAAAAATGTTGTCATCTATAAAGGTAGTATTATATAAACAGATGAAAATGCCTACTGTATTTTTAGCCTATTTGAAGATTAAGGTTTTGGTGTTATTTTTCTCTCATAACAAACAGATATAAAATATATTATTTGCATCAGCAGTCTAATGTTCCAAAACCCAAGCCTAAAATCAACATTTAAATTAATAAAGCAGGCAAATATCTCTCTCCAATTAGTTCTATAAATGCCAGAATCCAAACAATGTTAGCTGATCTGCTGGAGACTGGAAAGCACCAGCAGAAACACAAAGTTGGAAATATGC
The DNA here is from genome assembly GCA_013396735.1 of Grallaria varia. Lineage (NCBI taxonomy): Eukaryota > Metazoa > Chordata > Aves > Passeriformes > Formicariidae > Grallaria > Grallaria varia. The sequence continues at coordinate 37,765 of VWZG01003240.1, read as the reverse complement.
ACTGCATTACTCAGCAGAGCTGGAAATGAGAAGTGATTAAGAGTGATGAGGGATGTGACTGTCGGTATTCAACTCTGCAACTTTAACAACTGTGACACTGCATACTCCTGAGACCTTACTTCTTGGAGTAAGTCCTACTCAGTTTAGTAGGGACCAAAGAAACAAATGCCAAAACATTTTTTTTTTCTCATGAGAACACTCCTTCTAGATGATTTTTGTTACTAAAAATTACTGGCTGTCTTTTAGCCTGAGGACCCTCTGTTGAGAGGAAATCTAGATTTCCATGCTCTGAATTGCCCTCTGGAGGAAACTGTTTCTCTTCAACAGCTGTACTGGACAGGGAGATGAGGCTTGCAAAATTGAAGTAGTCTTTTAATTGAGCTCATAAGAAGCTCCACTTTCTAATTATTTTTTCCTGATTTTGTTTTGCAGAGGATGTCTTCTGGGACACATTCTTAGTTTCCACTTCAGCCTTATGACATAAGGAGTGGACTTTGAATAGAATCTGCACTGCTAGAAGTACCTTATGCAGCTGTTTCTACTTAATATCTATGCACTTGACTGCCTCTAGGCAATACTATCTGAGAAAAAGTGATGAGAAAATAATATTTTATGAGCAATCCAGAAAAATCTGGTTTAATTTTCAAACGAATTAGCTTTGGCAGTCTCACTTTACTTTCGTGTTCTGTGTACGAATATTCCAAAACCCAGGATAGTAGAAATGTTGGCCAAAAATAAAAACAGGTTGAAAATACATAGCAAAATATGGAAGAAAATTACTATCCTATTTTAATGAAGGCTACTCACACTGAAAATTCAGGTCTATGAGGTGTACTTAGTTATGAACACGAATACGCCACATAATCAATGGAGCCAAACAGCATTTATCAAACTGTAGTCAATACACCAAATAAGTCCTCAGTTCAGAAATTTCTTCCATAAATTTCTGGGGCAAGGTTAATTTCACCCATCTGTGACCATTGAAAATACAGATATGTAAGTCAGATTGAGGACACTTTTTACTTGCCCTAGTCAGTGGGGAGGAGTAACAGCTCTAGAGGGCAACTCCTCTCCACTGCCATAGAGATCTGTATAAGAAGGTGATGATGTGCTTTTTAGGCAGAGACTGCAGTGACAAGTTCATATTCAGAAATTTTAGAAACCTAAGTGAAGGTGTCACCAGTGAATAACTTCTAGGAATGCACACCTACAAGTCCTGAAAGCTGTAATCTGCTAAAGATGAAAGCCAGCAAGCTACAGCTCCAGCAGGGGATCCGATCTCATCCACGGGTAATGGAAAGCACAATATAAGAGTCAGAGAAGATTATGATAAAATGGTAAAATAAGACACTTGAGAGCCTGAACAATGGGAATAGCACTACAAATTATTTAAATAACTGTAACAGCATTTATTCACATGAACTTGCCTCTCAGGGAGGGTGAAGGTACTCATTCTACAAAGAAGGTGCATTCCTATCTTACAGTGTAGAAACCCAGGTAGGCTGTAGCTCATGAAGATAAGACTGTGAGACTGCTCATTAACATTCAAAACCTTATTTTTCATTTCTTGTGTTACATCATAACCTTGGTGGGAACTATCAGTTGATACAGGATTGTAAGTAGAATGGACTGGGACACTGCGAAGGCAAAATGCATTTTAAGATGTTTCTCTGGGAACATTTACTACTAAATGTGCAGAAACTTACCATTTACTTGTATGAACCCAAGATCAGGTCCTGACTCTTTTCCAGCATTGTTTGATCTGCACTGAATGTAGTACAGGGCAACACTACTACAAGCCATTCACAATTATATCCTTGGCCACTGATGAATTGTTTCAGCATGAATCTTCAACAGGAATTCATCTACTTGATCCACTGAAATTGTACTCCATTCATATATGCAATTTTAAAACATAATTTATTCTGTCTAAATAAATTCTATCAAAATATTCTATCAAAATCCTATAAAAACTAAACCTTTTGTAAAGAATAGAATAGAATAGAATAGAATAGAATAGAATAGAATAGAATAGAATAGAATAGAATAGAATAGAATAGAATAGAATAGAATAGAATAGAATAGAATGTTAGATAACACGTCTCATGAGGAGTGGCTGAAGAAGCTGGAGGTGTTTAGCCTGGAGAAAAGAAGCTTCAGGCTCTCTACAGCTACCTGATAGAAGGTTGTAATGAGTGGGGCGAGGTCTCCTCTCCCAGGTAGGTGACAGGATGAGAGGAAATGGCCTCAAGTTGTGCTAGGGGAGATTTAGGCTGGATAGTGGGAAAAATTTCTTCACTGAAAGGGTGGTCAGGCATTAGAACATTCTACCTAGGGAAGTGGTGGAGTCACCATCCTTGGAAGTGTACAAAAAATATGTGGGCACCTGGGAACATAATTTAGTGGTGAACGCAGCGGTGCTGTATTAGCAGTCAAAAGCAATTATCTTAGAGGTCTTTTCCAACCTTAACGATTCTATGATTGTATGAATTTTCCTGATTTTATTTACAAATCTCACGTTGTCTTCTCCCTTCTCCAGAACAAAAGTAAAATTGTAGAGTTTAAGATTTTTCATGTGAGGAACAGAAACCTCTGCAGAGGCACACATCTAATCACACAGTAGCAAATGGTCCCAGAGTTACGGCATGCATGTGAAACCAGGGCAGTAGGATGGGCCAGATGCAAATCTGGAGCTGTCATTTAACAAGTGGACATCCAAAGGTACTGGCCAGTGTGGTTTCTGTGTTTCAGGAATGGCAAGTCGGTTACAGCCTGCTCTTTCATGCTCTTCCAGCTCGCCCTTTCCTCACTTTCAGCAGGTGTTGGAGCTTCTTTAAACAAAACACAGATTTGACATCTTTACTTTTGGTAAGTGTTTAGCTTTTGTGTATTTCATTTGCCCTCTCTAAACAATATTTATTCTGATCTTTTCCTATTGCGAGGGAAAACCTAGGGACACTACGAACTGACCAGTATGATCAAGGTAAATGCCGTTTATTGTTGTGAAAACACCCCTTAAATAACCCAGATAGCACACACACTGCAAACCACCCTGTGACTGGTTAACACGAATAACACACAACTCTATTGGTGTAAAATAAAGTCCTTGTGACTTCTCTCTGTGGCCGATGTTTTTCAGTTCTTCTGCTGCAGTTTCTGTAAGTTTACATTCTTGTCCCTGTTGATCTCCACAGAGGCTNTTTTCCCACATTACAAAGGATTATTCTAGATTGGATTCTAAACCTGGAAATAACATACATGCACATTTGACAAGGTATTGCTGGCTGGGAGTTGTGTTGCCCTTGATATGGGCAGAAAACAGGATCAGAATGCCTTAAAAATAAATCCTCACAACTTTGCTCCCTGCTGTTACTTTACTGAATAAAACCCACTAAACATTTGTCAAAAAAAAAAAAAAAAAGTCAAAGGATTGTTTTTCTCATATGGTTTCATGCAATTCAATTGTTTTTCTTTTATCAGAAAGTGTGAAACCAGGTGTAACCAGTAAGCATCTAACCCCATGGCCATGTATCCAACGCCATCAGGTCTGACAGTGACCACTAACAGAGGTTTTATAAGACAGTCTAATAATAAATCCTGCAGAACGGATATTTTATTTTCTCACAGGGAAGTACTTTCCCAATTCATATTGACTGGTATTTGATTAAAGCCTGAAGCAAAAACATATCATCCTTTTTGAGGTTTTTGGTTTGATTGGTTGTAATGTGCTTGAGCATTCATCTGTTTCACCCTATCAAAGATACACAGTGTCTCAGTCTATGTATCATTGACTTTGCTTGCATTTCATTGGCTTGAAATAGAAAAAAAAAACCAAACAAACCAAAAAACACTTATAAAAGAATATGGGTACATCTTAGCTACCAGAATCTTATCCTAAAGGCAGGACATATGCAGCTGGCACAAACCTTTCATGTTGGGAAGCTGGGAGCCATAAAACGTGACACCCTGCTGCAAGGATATATTAAGTACCTAGTAGGTATTTCAGTTTAGTCGTTCCCACCTTCCTCTGAAAATGCGGATCCTGCCTTTTTTTCTCCCATTTCCCTCACTTTTTGGAGAGTGTGCACCCAAGGAGAAGCCTGGAGAAATCCCTGTGCTGCATGGAGGGTCAGGCTTGCAGCCGCCCTTGTTTGTGCAGAAGCTCTGAAGGGAGCGGTAATACATATGGAGACCTTAGCCAGTGTCACCCTCTTTAGACAACTGTATTTTCATCTAATTTCACCGGATTTTGAGTCTTTCCATTTCAGTCAGGCCATCCATTATGTTACCTTTCCAATTCAAGCCCTAAACAAAACTCTGTGTTAATTCTTGCCCACTTACATCCTGCTCTAGAGGTCCTGGAGTCCCAAGTCTTGACAGCCTTACTGACATGGAGAATCTTCTTACTGCTCAAGTAGTCCTCTCTCCTGACTGCAAACCTATTTTGATACATAGGAAATACAGCAACGAACAATCTAGTTAAATCTGTCCATAGGCACATGCAGAAAACAAAAGGATATATTAGTTTTTATCTTTTAAGGAAAATGAACAAGTCATAAAAGCTATAGTTGTGCAATCATGACTGATATAGTGTATACAGTAATAATACACATTGCAGTGTTTACTGATGTACTGTAGAATTTCAGAAGATTTTTTTTTCATTATAAACTGAATAGCTCCATTGGAAACAATGAAAATTGCATGCTAATTTTACAAATATTTCTTGTCATCACTGCAAGGCAGTTTTTGCATAGTTTTCATTGAAGCAGCAGAGCAGAAATATAATTTTAAACTTCATAGCTATTCATCTCAATTATTTTGTTAATATGCTGTGCCATTACCACATCTCCAATCAACCGAAACACATCCTGAATAGTTATAAGAGGATCAGCACCTTCCAAAATAATTGTTTGATCATGTATGAAGTGTCTCTTTCATACAGAGTCTTTACATTAATGACTGGGTTTAATTAGACTGGTTAGAAGTCAGAAAGAAGAAATTTGTTCTCTGCATAATAAACTGCTAATTACTAACTGCACAGAAAAGGTTATGGATAAAGAGGACTTTTCTATTAAGGCACAAAGCAGAATAACTTCCATTCCCCTCACATTTCCTGCATTTGTTACAAACAATTGCAAGACTTTTCAAGGTTTATTGGCCTCTCTTCCACTACACTACTCTGAGATAAAGAAGCAGCTTTGGTGCCAACAGTACCATTTCCAATTCCATAGAAGTTTAGAGGTATTATAAGGAACATTCTCAACACAGTGATGATAGACCCTTAACATTTCTATTTTTCTGGCTTTTTTTTTTCTCAATCAGAAACCAAATAACAGCACTTCAAAAACTCCTATGGGAGTAATATTTGCAAGCGTTGTTTGGGAAATTATTTTAATTTCAAAATAATGAGATTTCAGGCTGGAGAAAAGCAGAGTAATCACAATTAAAGTAGCAAGTGACATTGCAATCTTTAAAACAAAGCTAGCAGCTACTTAATAAATCTTTAAATATTTGTTTTTTCTTCTGAAGTCAAAGTAGTTTTTAGTCACACTGCAGCCCCCCACTATTTATTTGTACCACTTTGTACACAGTAATACGTCTTAGTACTTCCATGACACAATGAAATCATGTAGTAGAATAAAAATAAATTAGTAGAATTTTAAGTGATTTTACAAAATTAGAAAAAATAAGTTTTAGATTTTGCAAAATAAGACACAATTTAAAGTATTATTTTGAAGTGGTAATGTTCTTTTTATGAAAACTTGTTTTTGATAAAAATTCACAGCTACTCTGTTCATATGTCTAATTTGGGGAAGGAAAACAGACCACAAATTAAACAATCTTCTAGAGATGCTGCCTTCTTTGCTATTAGTAGATTCCAGTGTGAAAGGTGAGGATGTTGGTCTAAGTTACCAGACTCTGAGTGCATCCTATTCTCTGCTTCTTTACTCCTATCCCAGGTCACAAGAGCTCAAAGATACCATTCTCACTGCTGAAGCCAGAGGAAATTCAGTGAAAGCAAGAGTTCATCTGACACACATTAAAGAACAATTCCAGAAGTAGAGAACTGAACATTAGTGAGGGTTTTTCAGGTGTTCATGCTTGAAACCCAAGGAACAAAAGGTCTGTGTGCAATATATGAATTCTCCTTTGAAAAAAGCGGAGTTATGGAGTTTGATTTTCTCCCCCGAGTTCAGTTTGAGAAAGATTGCCAGACAATATTATCTACCCACTGGCACTCAGAGGGAGTTGTATGCAACAAAACTCAGCTCAATGACCTCCAGTCTAGCTCAGTCCTTGGAATTCTCAAGCAGTACAAAGCTGTGCAGTTGCAATTCCACCCTAACAGGGGGATTGGAGCCCCCAGGACAGTCATCCCTGTCCTTCCTGCATAGGCTTATCACCAGTGATTGCACTCCACCAAGGCAGTGACATTGCCTTCCTCTCCCTATGGGATGATTCAGGCTGGAAGCAGCATCAGCAGGCATCTAATGTGGTTGGATCCTAAACATTCTGCTTTACTAATTTAACTGGGACAGTGGTTTACAGTTCACTCTCTCACCACCTGTTTCATATCTGAAATTGCCAGAGGGACCAGGATGGAAAATTCTTTAGTTCCTGATACTGCCATGATTTAAATATGGCTTCTCCAGAAAACAATTTCACATCTTTGCCTTTGTTAAGTACACTATTTTGTTTAAAATATAGTTACTCTTCCATTTGTTGCATTTTTTTTTTTTTTTGCTACTATCATAATAAAAGGAGAGAAAAAAATAGAGCCAAATAAAGAGTAAAAGAAGAGGAACTACTTTGTTTTCATTGAGCCACAACATACAGAAAAACCAGGATATAAACTCCATTAGCAGATTGCGGGCTTTATAGGTTTATCTCCAGCATGTAGTGTTAGAAATATATTCTATTACAAAATGTGTGGTTTTGCTGCCTGAAAGCAATAATTAACAAGGCCTCTGATGAAACATAAATGTCTAAAATAAGTGGGTACTGATGTGCTGTTGCTTTCCAGGTATTTCCATTGACTATAGCATCCTAATACTATTTCCTCTAAGACACTGCATTCTTGCTGTCAGGAAGACAATCTTGCCACCCATTTGCTTTCACTTCTCTTGTTCTTAAATCCTAATGCTGAAAACCATACTTCATGGGAAGGACACAGGCTTTAGAAACAAACAGGTAGACTGGTGGATAATAAGAATCATTTAGAGGTTTGTGCAGAATCCACTGGGCAAATGGGCAAATGTTAGATAGCTAGTTAGAGGTGCATACCGGATATCATCACCAAAGTAGGCAGAAAGCATTCTGTTATGCCAAAATTCAGACAGCTACCTGCTCAATTTACATACTTCAAATCAAATAGCTTATCTGGAAAGTCTCAATGCCAAGGGTTGTAACTCAGATTATTCCCCAAAGCTCCATGTAATGGTAAAGCAAACTTCAAGCATTGTACACCTGCAGTACTCCTCAGTAATCCAGGTGATTTTTTACCACTGATATGGCCAGATGATGAGGATGAATTCCTTTACAGTAGAGTTCAGCCCTCTGTCTTCAGGTGGCTGTGCAATGATAAACAAAAATCCCTCATTACATCCCTGTCATAACTGCTGCACAGAACTTGTTTCATAAGAACCAGAACCACTTTCATCCATGAAAGGAAAGCTGACAACACACGATGCTGCTAATGTCCCATTCCATCAACAGGCCACAAAGGTTCATCAGGCATCTCTCAACTTCCAGGCAGAGCAAAAGCTGTTGTCAACTTGCCTTAGCTGATACTATGACATTGCTCTTAGATTATGGTTGCTGCTTGAAGAGAACTACAAATAGATTAGTGCACCCACATACATATAGATTTGTAAATACACATAGACATATTCACAGATAGATTGTACATGTTTTTATACATATGTGAAAGCCATCTTTCTTTCTCTCTAGATGAATATACCTTTAAGTGAATTTTTAAAATATTTATTTCTTCATATCTTTCTGTTTAATTTAGTGTAATTTTCTTTAAATAATGAAGCCTGCAAAGAGCTAAGTTGTTTAAGCTGTTTTAATTCAATGTTTACACAGTAGAGTTTGCCTCTGTATAATCTAAATTTGAAGTTAAAATTCTGGTTAGGCATTCCTCACAGGGTATCAAAGTCTTGGGGCTCTCTTATTGAATCATTCACCTTTGACTCAAAACCTTTCTCAGGAGAGCTGACGTGACTTTGCAATCCATCTAAAGCTGTGGTAAATCACATTGTGGCAGCATGTCCTGAGAACAACACATACTCTGCAAAGGGCAGTCTCTTCCAACCAAACTTTGAGCTGGAAACATGGATTTTTTTCCTTACAAAATGCAACATTCTGTGGGAGTTTAGTGAGCTTTAGAATATAACTGGTGTATATGAAGCCCTAAAAGAGCTGTTCCATCTCTCTGAGGCTCACTCATGAGTTTTAACGCTTTTGTACTCAGAGCCTAAACAATGTTTCTGTCTGGGGTTTTAAGGCATGGTCTTGGTGTGCAAATCTTCTGACCAGCACTGCAGCATGAATGTTGTGATTCTGCTGAAGAAGGGAGACACTCCTAAGGATTCCATTTGAAGAAGCACAGCTGCAGCTGAGGCCAGGACAGGCACCTCAGCTTTTCAGAAGTGTGCCTCATGTTTTGATGACAGTTTAGAACAAGAACATGAAACATCCTTCTTCCCTTCTTAGCAATGGAAGACGGTGGATCATACAGACTACCCACATAGCTTCTGTCTCTGCTATCTGGTGACCAATGACTTGCTGAATGTCATTCATTGTCCCCTCGCTGCCCAGGTCCCCATCCAGCATAATGCCACTCATCATCTGAGCTCCAAAAGGTCGGTTGTCTGCTCCAGGCTGCTTTGATTTGTTTATGAGACTTGCACGGTCATACCAACCAGTCTACTTTCCACACACTCTTCTTCTTCTTCCTCGTGGCTCTATCCACCTCTTTCTCTAAGTGTGGTACTTCATTAAAATGTAGACATTATAACTTCTTAACAGTTGTCAAGTACAGACCACACCATGCCCTGAAGAATCACAACCAAGAAGAATAGGAACAGACATCTACAGGAAGACAAACAAAAAGAGACAAATAGGTGCTTGTCAGAAAAATTACTGAGTGTGCCAAACATCTCTTTCTTCAAGAAGGATACTGTTTGATTCATGAAGGTTACGTTTGCAGTCCACATCCCACTGCGATTAACAATGAATTCCAATTCACCGAAGCAAAAGTTGATTTAATTTTTGAAGACGGCTGTTTTGTTTATGCTTCAGCAGAAGTTCAGAAAATCTTTGTTCTAGATAGCTGTACTCAAGGATATTTTTATAGAGTGAAAAATTATTTTTTTGAAACTTTTTACAATGTTTGCAGATGTCAGCAGCTTTCTCCTCAAATGCCTCTTATCTGAAAATTTACTCTAAAAGTATTATCATAATATCCTTTCCTCTTCTTCTCTACTTGGTTTATGATATCAGTACAGTAAATGATTAAAATAGAAAGTACTGAATCTCCCACATCTTCAGAACTGAAGGAGTCTACTACAGCTGATGAAAATGTGTCTTTCTCAAGTGTGATCACTAAAGAAAAGTGTACTTTGCAACTCAAAGAGAAACTGAAAGTTCTAGTAACTTTTTTCACATTAGTCTTTTCTTTAACCTGGACACAAATAATTTAGCTGTTAGTTCTTCTCCTGAAATTTTTACTTATAAGAGGAGTAAAAAAAAAAAAAATCCCCAAAAAAGATACAAAACAGATATAGTCTCTGAAAAAGAAATTAATTTTTTTCAGAGTATCTTTTGCTTCCTTCATATCTCTTGCCTTCTGTAGAAATGGGCATAACTTTTACAGTGGAAAAAACTCTAAAAAGTTCATCAGTGGATGAAATTGGTTTAGTTTTCTATATTAGAGTTCAGATTTTTTACCTGGAAGAAAACCAATTCACATCACATCAAGGGCACAGTGTTTGGTGCATATGATTCCTCAGTGACACAAAGCAAATAAAATTAAATGAAACAGCTGGATTTTTTGCTTTTGTTTTATTACTCCTTTTCCCACTCCAAAGTTTCCACTTCAAAATGGAGACTCAGATGTTCCTGAACGAGAGTGGAACAAGAGGAACCAGAAAAATCATCCCATCCTATTCGATGTGCTGCTCACTGTTGATGACAGACACCTATACCCTGCTTCTTTCTTTCAGATTCAATAGGCAGTTGCTGTCATAAAAGTTATTGACTGTATAAAGACCGTGGTGGGGCCAGGTATAGATTATTTCAGTTCAGAAATGAAGTAACTTGAACTGTTTCAGATCCCATTAACTTTTCCATTCCTAGTACAGAAAACAAAATATTTTATAAAAATCAACCCAAAGCTTATGCAGCCACAGGCAATGTAGCTAGGGTTTGAATTGCAACTTAAAGTACATTCAGGTGTTTTGAAAGGCTCAGAGGCCTGAATTGATGCCATAAATCAGAATAATAAATTCTGGTATAGAAAATAGATTACTGCGTAAGGTTCAAGTAACACTCAGTCATTCTAAATGTATGTCTTCACTCTGAAAACGACAAACAGAAGATAGTTGGAGATTGCTTGTCATTACAGGTCTGAGGTGTGGGCTGCAAAGCCTATTGTCATTATAACACAGTAATAACCTGACAACAGTGGGTACACTGGCGTTTTTCACATGACACATATTATTTTTCTGTAACCAGGGAGACCAAAGTCATCTGATGAAATAGCATTATGCATGGTGACTTTACAGAACAGTATTTCTTGATATGTATTACAGTGCATTCCATATATGGATGACTTTGCTGTTAATCAACAGATTCTCTGTTTGCCAGAGAAGTCAAAACTGACATATGATAGAAAACCATGGGAGCCTTTTTATCAGAGAAAGCACAGTGTGTCAGAAATTGTTTCTGTTCCCAAAGAGACCAGTGAATTGTCAAAGGCAATAGTGGATGTCCCAGAGAGCCAGTCATCCAGGGAAAATTATGTACAGCGCTTACTGACTGCAAAAGATTTGTATATTTTTGCTGCCCCCAAGATGATTGAAACCATGAAAAATCAGTTTCATAAAGATCTACAGTGGGCTGTTATTTAAACAACAACAGCAAAAGAGTCTTCTGGTGTATCTTCCCCATATTTTAAAGTATGAGTTTCCCTTTTACATTTTTCCAGTTCCATTCCTAATGTATTCAACATAAAATCATAAGAAGCATTAGGCCAAGAAAAGCCTAGCCAATCCTGTGTCCTCAGCCGTGTCCAGGAGGGCTGGCAACATATTAGTTTAAAAAAATTATGAATAATAATTGTTTATCAATAGCTGCATACTCAGAAATACTTCCTCAAAATGCTCTTGCAGTCTTCTCCATCTTGTGGCTCAGACACCTCCTGGTCAGGGACACAGGCTTTGCCTATGAGAGTCACCAAAGCAGCTTTTGCTCCCTTGATTTGTCCAGCTGTTTCTTGACCTCATGCAACTCCACCACATCCAGTTTTAAAATTTGTTGCTTACACATGCAACATGTGAACAACAGTATCCTTTTTTTATTTGTTTTATATCTGCTACTTGCTACTTTCCTTAGATCCATCTTGTTTCTTGTACTGAAAGTGAAAGGGAAAATCCATTCCCTGTTGATATTCACGTCAGCCAGCATGTTACCTGTGCTGTGTTCCTCTCCATTTCCCACCTGGTAAGCTCTTACTCTCTATAGTCATTCTTCATTTAACACCATTTCCCTCCTTTGGCTCTTGTTGTTGCCTTTGTTGGATCTTCTCCAATTCTTCTTTATTAGACGGAGACCTAAGATCTGTATTAAGTGTTCAAGATGAAAACACCCTATAGAGTTATACTGTACCATGGTACTGCTGCTGTTTTGTTTCATCTCCTTTCATAATACTTTGCAATACTTGACATACCTTCTGAAACCTTCTGCCTGCTGACCTGCTATTGTGTCCCAGAAGCCCCAGGCCGGTAGAGCTGCTGCCTTAGAGAAGGCAAAGGCTGTGGCCATACTGGTATTCAGGCAAGGAACAAATGAGTGGCATCATGAAAAACTCAAGATTTAGGACTTGGTTGAAGAAGGTGATCACTGGCACTTTTTCAATGGGAGGATCAACCTTTTCATCATATGGTTTTCTCTGGAGGAAGGCATAGACTGTATTTTTGGACAGTCTTTGTGTTAGTAAGCTTTCTCCATCTTTACTAGCACACTTAGACTGACAGCAGTCTAACCCACACCATGATGCTCACTTGGACTTGCTGCTGCAGTTTTAAATTTAAATGTTTTTCATTGGAGACATGTTTAATGTTCTATATCCTAGTTATACTGATTGAAGTTCTTTTGAGCAGAGTGTGATGCTTATTATTTTAATAGTTAGGCCCCATTTGGGAACTAACATTTGTGCAGTTATTGTGGGATTTCTATCTCTTAGATTTGGTTTCCCCGTGCCCTTTAGGAGGGCAAAATATTTTAATGAAGAAGCCTGTGCAGAGAGCACTGGTGGTTTGCAGAACGCTATTACTCCCTTTCAAGGCAAGAGCTATGGGGCAATGTTTAGGTTTTTTCTTTTTCATCTGACAAAACACATTGCTAGAGAGTATATTCTGCTTGCAGGACTCATGGACATGTACAAGTAGCTGTCTTGCAATGTGAGGATCTAATAAAAGTCCCTATAGAAAGCATTCAAAGTTCTGAAGCACAGACCTGCAGGACCAGTTGAGAGACGAAATTGAGAAATAAGGTGCACAAATGAAACATATTGGCGATAGTTTCGTTTAAACATGGCATTTTAGTTTATTATGCATTTTAAAAGATCACATCATCACTGGTGTGTTCTCTGATAACTAACTAAAAAAATAAAAGAAATGGCAGACTTTGGTCCATTTTGCTTTCATGGTTGGGCTTTGACTTGACCAAGAGTGATATGAAAGCAAGGGTTTGGCAGAAGGGGACTGAATTTTATCTTTATTACCTTGATATAAGTGGAGACATTGAAAGCACACCAATTTAAAAGAACTGACTTGAGGGATTCACTGAGGAATCCATAAGACTATTTACTATAGTCCTTGACTGCAGGGAAAGTGTAAAACAAATACAAAGAAAAGGGTGCAGAGGGAAATGAGGTTTGCTATTGTATATAGTTTCAAAGATACTTAAATTTTTTGAATGCCAGATGTTACCCTGTTTGCTAGGCTCAGATGCTTTGCTTCATAGCTCTGATGAAGGCATTTAAACAGAAGCACTATAGTCGTCTAAAAAGGTATGTAACTCCAACCAAGACAAACTGGAGCTTGTTGCTGTTACCAAAACAGACAGCCTTTTTCAGATCTTTATATTCTTAACTCTTGGCATGCCTTTGGTTTTAATTCTTATGAATTTGACCATGGGTGGGAAGGTACTGAAAGCCCACACCTGGAGGTGAGACTTTCAGCAGTCAAGCCCAGAACTAGAAATGAATAATGGGGCTGACACCAACAATCACTTGGCACCATTCACTCTTAGCTTCAGAGTCACTCACCTTTTAGATGAAACCAGGGAAGAACAAGCTAAAGTTTGGCTCAGCATGTAAGTGTGATATAAACTAACTACTAATTTGGAAAAGAAAAAGAAAAGTAAATTATTTTCATTGCAAATCTAAAGGTTCGTAGGATCAGTGTTCTGGTTTCAGTTTCTACAGTAGCATTAGGGAAAAATACAGTGGAATAAAATCTGATCATATTCTTGATAGCTGTAACTACCTATCTTGAAAGTGAATAAAATTACAGTTCATTTAAATCTGAATTTTGGTTGAAACATATATGAATGTGAGAAACCTACCATGGCAGAAAAACATAACAATAAATGATCAGGGAGCATCTGATGTCCTCTTAACAGGAAACCAAAATTATTATTTTACTTTGCTGTCACCTTAAAATGTCTCCCTTTCCTGTGACAATCCTCTTTTTCTCTTTCATAAAGGTTTAATAATTATCCACCCAAGGCAGCAGAAGACTCTCCAATAGTTTTAAAAACTAGAGCACTTAACTTTCTCTATGACTCTCATTATGAAAACAGGATGCTTATGAAACTGGGGCACCTGGTGACCTTACCAAAGATTTCTACTGAAAATAATAATGTTAAAAGCAGATAGACAATCTAAATGAATCATATTTTTAGAAAGCTAAAACTGTTCCTGCATAAGTGATGATAGGCATGGAATTTGGAATTGTCGTGCATATATATTTACATTCAGACTAAGTCTGCATACGCATGAGTTGGGTGTTTCCATAAGCCAAGGGCAGAAAACCAGCAGGCATTTGCAAGTGACCACTTCTGAGTGAGAAGAGCTGAAGCTGTGGCACCTGGCACAGCTGACAGCATGGCAGCCTCTTCACCGCTAGTACCGTATTTTCTTGACATGCCTCAGCAGCAGGGCTGGATCAAGAAGCTCTTCCCCTGAGCCTTCTCACCCTTCAGTGTTCAGTCCTTCTCTGGACAGCAACCTAAACTGTACTCATATCAGCTCTTAGTGGGGACTTTCTGAGAACCATCTCAGTGATATCTGGGTTGACTGGAAACACACATGCATGCAGACCTGTTCACCAATTAGGTTTTGCATCCCAGGTCCACTAGCAGCAGTGTTGGTGCAACAAGAGGAGCCATGAAGCAGCCCCATCAGACAGGCTCACTGCTGCAGTCACCAGTCTCAAGGACTCCAGCTCGAGGGAACACATTGGCCCTGCGCTAGAGCTGGTCCTGGGTGAAGCCATCCTGCTAAACTAGAGGCAGGGACAAGGCAGTAGGACCAGAACCCACCAGAGCTATGTCAGGACATCTGTGGAAATAGGGGGCTGGGGATTCAGGAAAGAATTAAATACCGCTCCTTTCTGAGATGCTGATTCAAAATAGCCTTTACTAGCTTTTTCTCCAGTGTGTCAAAGAGACAGAGAGTAGGCAAAGGGAACTGGGGGAATCCGTGTAAGTGTATGCACTCCTGATTTATTAGAAGAAAAGCACTGTTATGGGAGTCTTCAGTAAATACACCATTTGAACTCAACCTGCAGCACTGTGCTGTTCTTCAGCCAGGCAGAGGATATCACTGTTTATTTAACTGAGTGGAGAGGGCCACTCTGGGGACAGAAAACTTTTTCACCTTAGAAATGTGACAGAAAAGAGTATGGAAAATTATTCAGTAGCAGAGAAAAGCATCCAAGGCACCCCTGATAGCTTTGGGGAAGGGGAGATTAATATATATTTATCTGTTGATACCACTGTACAATTCTGTTGTAGGTATAAAGAGTTTGCCATTTTAATAACCTCATACAGAGATTGTCTGCGTCATGTTACACCTGCATGTGCCCCTGAAAAAGCTACTTTGTAAATGGCACTGACACCAGTCACATTCCCAGAAAATAATGTGCTTAGTTATTAAAGCAGCTTGGTATTCCCAGTTCATGCCAGAAGACGGAGGAGACTGGCTATGTTTGGATCTGAGGACTGCTGTGGCTTCACTTCAGGTTTCCCCCAACATGTTTTGGTCTTGACTCCAGGGCAAGACAAACCTGTGAGGATGTATGTGGAAGAGGAGAGGAGCTAGCCTGACTGAATGTGTAGGGCAGCTGTAGAGCTCCACATTCATTTTATTATACTTTTAGAACGCGCTTGCATAGTAGTGTGAAAGCTGAGCATTGCTGCTGGTGGTTCGGAGTAAATTCAAGCTCCTTTCTACTACACGTCATAGAGTTTTCACACAGGCACTTGAAATATTAGTGTGATTTCCATGATCCCAAAAGCTCCTATGAATCCTTTTTTCTGGTACTGTATCACTTAATCCTCTTTGTTTATTAGTACAATACGTTTTCTTTAAGAATTTCACTGTGGTCCCCAAATTATTCCTGATAGTTATTCCTAGCTTATATGGCATTTCCAAAAGAATTCTGTCTTTAATCTTTACTCTATACCATATTTGAAGAACTTCATCTTTCAACATTTATATCTTCCCCAAGGGAAAACCAATACTTAAACAGAAGAAGAAAAACAATTACTGCTTTCTTGGATATGTCACAGTTTGGTGATCTTACCAAGGAACTGTATAGCTCATGATGTATGAGTTCAACTGCTGCCTTTTGCCCTGTTAGAAGATTTGGCACCAACAATGAAACTGGGACCCAGTGCTCACAATTTCAAGAAAAATTGCCTTTCAAAGCCAGCTATGGAAATATGACAGTTCTTCCAGCCTGATAACGGAGGGGCTTTATTGTTCATTTAATTTAAGGACAAAGTACAGAATGAGCCAGAGAAGTTTAAACCTTTATGTTTTCAATACCACTGTAACATGACATTTTTACATAAAACACAGTGGCTGTGGTGGGAAAATGCAATGGAACATTCATCATGCACCCTGTAAAAGCAAAGCTCTGTTTCCAATTACTTGTTAACTTTTGTTCAGTATGCATTACTAAAACAAGTGTATTGCAAGAGTAGTTCTCTGATATTTACCAGAGACAAAATCTGGAACGCTGTAACTACTACAACTGGGATTTTGAGACTGTCTGTCATTGTAAATAAGGTCCATTTTCTGTTAGTGTTTTTCAGTGTCTTCTGGCGGAGCTTAGTATTTGGAATTAGGAGCAGTGAATACTCATTCAGGAGGTACTTACAGCTGTTTGCACCTTCCCTTTGTCAGTGCCCATTTTAGAGGGCAGAAACAGCCTTCCTCCCTCCCTCTTTTTGGAGTTGGGTACAACATTTGCAATGACCATATTAATTTAGATCTCCAAAGGAGAATCAATTTTGCATATTTTGACATGAGAAAATTTATCTCATTGCCTTTGTCTGACCCCTCTCTTTTTTTAGTTCTTATTTAAATTCACACAGACTCTTTATCACAAAGGTTATCCTAATGTTCATCTTTTGTATTTGTCACTGGAACAACTTGTTCTTGTCTATTGTATGAATATAGCACTCAGATCTCCTTGAAGATCTCCTTCTACAACATAGTCCTTAACAAGAGAAAATAATGATTTCAGCAATGTTCCTTTTNAAAAGAAAAGAAAAGAAAAACAGAACAAATCCTTATCATTCAACACAGATGAGGTCACAGCCAGGAATAGCTTAAGAAAGAGAATTAACCAGACTTGTTAAATCTGCAGAGGGTTATTAAGAATAAAACTCATGGAAGCCTGGTGTGTTTTCCGTATATAATGGTTAGAACAGTGGAGAAGACAGCACCATTAAGGTTGTAGACTGTCCCATGTTAATGACAACTGATAATAATAAGTTCTCAAATGACAGGTCTCCTGTTGAGGTTGTGGATGAGAAGGAACTTAGCTACACTTTAAATGAAATAGTACAAAAGCTATATGTAAGGTTTTATTAAACCTTAGAACCAATGTATAAGAAGAAATGTTACCTGTATAAAAATCACATACTGCCAAAACTGGCCAAGGGTCTTATTTTGTCAAAACTGGCCAAAGGTCTCATTTTGTCTAAAAGGATAGCAGGTATCTCCAAAGGTACATAAAAATAATGGAATTTCTTTCTTCTCTTTAATGAACACAGCTATAAGTTAAGTGATAAGGGAAAAAGTACAAGCAGAGATGGCCATTTCCATGCTTCACCCTTTACTGCTAATGTGCTCACTTCTTCAGGCAATTCACTTCATTCCATTGAAGCTTGTGACATACATGTCCAAAGATAGGAGGGGAACCTGTCCTCCAAAGGTAACTGTTATCTCCGTTGACTGTAGAGGGAGCCTAGAAACAAACTTTGACTTGATGCCTAACAGGCTGAGTAAGGTGGAGGTGTGTTCCCTCTGGCTGTGTGTACAGACATGCGCCTCTGCAGTCAGAGCTGGATGCAGTCTCAAATTGAAAACACCTATGACCTAGTGTGAGATTTTTTCCTTCCTGTGTCTTTAGCAGTTTTACTCAGCAAACATCCACCTCCACATTTAATTTTACTGCCTTTGCATGACAATTTTCTTCCAGCCAAACTCCTAAATGATCCTGCTTAGTTAAGATTTTCTTAACAATTAAAAATGAAAAGCTACGTGAAGCTCATGGAGGGATATATGCCTGCTTTTAAGAGTAGGTTAAGAAGTTTTTAATATAAATATAGTATTTCTTCTCCTTTTACACTTTACAAAGTAGAAAAAAAAGCAAAATTGGAAAAAAAGAAATAATTTTTAGTTTTAATGTGTACCTAACTGTCCTCTATTATTGGGTATTTTGAAGTATGATTTTCTATTAAAAAATATCCCTGTGACCTGGCTGCAAAATACCATGCAAGTACAAAACACACAGAAATCAGGAAGGTTTGTCTTGCCTCCTGTGAACTTGACAGCTGCTTAAAAAAAAAAAACAAAACCAAAAAACAACAACAAAAAAACCAAAACAAACCCCACCTGTATCAGAAAAACTTAGCAGACTACAGCACTTGATGTATTTTACTGCTTAAAATTGATTCTTACCCTTCTGACTGTTTGGCTCAAACATGGCGTAAGAATGGAACCAAGCCACAGTGATTAACTGATCACATCTTTTCTACTCTGCAAGCCTCCTCAAGGCCCTTATTACAAGCCACTCTTTCTGAAAGTGATATATGATCACCCAAGGTGCCTGTGCAGAACAAAACTTTCAATAATGAAGGACAGGATGGAATTAATTTCCAATATTTCAGAATTTCTTGCACTCCTGAATGGAAAAAGGGCTTCCAGAAACTCCCTGTAACTTTTACAATTATTTGTGAGTTGATAAGCAACATGTCATTTTGAGAAGCAAAAATAAAAGGTTTCAATTTCTCACCAGGTCCAAGGAGAAAAATCACCTCTGGCTTTTCCCAGAATGTGTCTGTTTATTGCTCAGCCCTGACTCCTTTCCTCAACAATAATACTACTGTGGGCTCCTATAGATCTCACAGCTGCCCTTTCAGTAGCTTCAATACAGCCTGGTATCTTGTGCAGCCAGGATACTAGTCAAGTCTGCAATAACATTTTAAAATGAGATATTAGCAATTAAGAGTCCTTGCAAACAAAATATACACACACGTCCATGCTGGCAGCTTTTCTCACTTCTCTGTGTCACCACCCCCAGGATTCATTTAGTCCCTGCTCCAGTTATCCCTTTCTTAGTAAAGCATCCAGAGACTTCAGCCCTTGGTCTGAAACTGTAGTCACAGCATTTGCATGCACTCTGTCCCCCTAGGGTGGCAGAAGTTAATGTCCAGTTGTTGACTGTCAGCCTCATCTCCAAGAGAGCACCACATCTTGTCAGTTTCCAGGCAGGCATTTCTGGACAGGTCCGAGCACACTGCGGTCAGCACACCAGCTTTCACTCTTCTGGCCCACAGAAGACATCAGTTACATCTAACGCTGAGCAGATACTAACATAAGGAAAACACGCTGCCTGCACTGCTTCATTCTTTACAGCCAGCATATATTTAACAATAGTGTTATTTTAATACAAATAAAAATGAAAAATGTTTTCAAAAGGTGATTCTTTTAAATCACCTTTACCAGAGTTGACTTACCAGCAAAGCACATGAGACTTTTATAATCTGGCCTTTTCAGAAAAAAAAACAAAACAAAACTGAAACCAACAACCACAACAGAATCAAAACCCACCAAAATAACAAGTAAACCACAGTCTGAAAATTTCAGTATAGATCTCTCCCTTGTTCCCTCGTGATGGCAGATGGGAAAGGCCACATTTTGCTCCTGAAACCTTTGCAGGGAGAACTGTGCCTATGCCTGTGGAACATCTGAATAATAAGGGGTGAGGAGGGCCAGGGAAGGATCACATGGTTCCACAGCATTGGGAAGCAATTGCTGGATCACATCTCCCACCTGGCAGGCACTTGTCCATTGACTATTTCAACAAATGCAGGGATACTGAACTAGAAATATAATTCTATTGCTGATATTATAAGGCAAGCAAATCCAAAGTATTTTTGTTCCCAAACATCTATACTTGGCCTTTTCCAGAAAATTACCTGTCACCCATCTGATTGAAGAAACTTCAGTATGAGCTGGCATCCAGTTGTATACATCCCCTATACCTCAGTGATACTGTGAAGCAGTTCAGAGGATCATGCCCATAGGATCACATCCAGAACCTGCCTTGGTCTTGTTCTTCTCCATCCTACTGTGAACCCAAGAAAAAGTTACTTATGCATCCCAATCTTCATAATTCTAGGTAAGAAGAATCCTCTTGGTTTAAATCATTGTTACAGCAACTGTTTGTAAGCTACTTGCTCTGAAATCTTGTCTTTGATGCTACTTTTTATCATGAGAATTTGCACATGAGAATCTGGCTCTTAGTGCGTTCAGGCAAGATAATATAGTACAGACCAAGGTAAAGGAAGTCAGACAACCTTCATTATACAGAGGTACATCCTGGAAAGAGAAAATCAATGGTTCAGAGGTAAGCAAATCTGTTCAGTGCCTAGAAATCAGCCCTGCTATGACTAAATCATAGCTCTGATATTATGTATACTTATTTTCAAAGTAATTCAAAGAGATACCTCAGTGTTTTTGCATGCACAGTTGAATACCTTGAAAGAATTTTGTTTCTCCATCCTCATCACCCTAAACTGCTCCCTTTTTAGGGTAGTACACAAAGTTACTGATCGTCTTTTAAAGATTTGGCAGGTGTGTCTCATCACATCAGTTAAATCAGTGCAAGAAAGCCCTTGGCTAGGAAACCTGAAACCAAGCCCACTAGCAGGACAATGGTTAACTTCTTTGCTGCTTCTCTGGCCTCATCTTCACCTCTAACAATAAGCCCAGTAATAAACCAATTAAGCATAAATTATTTATAAAGGCAGAAATAAAACAGAGAGAGCACTGAAAACCAACCATCAGAAAATTGTGCTGGCATTTTATTCTTCGCAGCTGATTTTTATCTAGAAGATTGCTCAGTCACCCTTACAGCACAAGCACTGCAGCATTGCATAATGAAAAGCTGGCTGCAGGGTGACTTTTAGTGTTCCTTGTCTGTGCTCTGCTCCACTCTTTCTGAGCATCATAGAAAACAGGACTAGATATGCTTTATAAGGAATGCTGTTCATCTGCTTCAAGGAGAAGTAAGAATCTCATCCGTTCTGGTTTCCCCTGTGTATGTAAGGAACATCCTTGACTGTCTGTTGCAGATTGCACTGTGGCCCCGCTTGAGGCATCCTTTCTAGAGCCAGGGAGAGCATGCACGGGATATTTTGCCAGGAGACTTAAGCATCTCTTGTCCAAATTCATGCAACATTAGGAAGCCCTGCAGCTGGAGATACATAATCAGGACAGCATGTTCCTGAAAATGCTGCACAGGGACCAGCCACAAAGAGGAGAGAACACCAGCTTGTGCCCATGGCAGCCCTGGCTGTGATATATAGTCTAGGACGATGACTGCAAAATCTAAGTGTTCATGGAAAACTCCAGGCATGTAGTGAAGGGTGGGGAAGCCATTTGGGTCTCATGGTACATAGATCTTAACTAATTTACAGGAATGTTACCTACACTGTAGATGTAAACTTATGTCAACCCGTCCTGCCCTTTACACTGGCATTGTTCAAACCAACTATTAAGACGCTCTGAATTTTGGCTAGAACTTGTTTGAAGCCAGTCTCAGGGCCAGGGCACATGAAAGGAGGCTCAGATCCAGAAGCCAGGAGCTTGAAAAAAGAATTAATTACTTTTAAGTATCATGATCATTATAGCAGGGGTTTTTTGAGGCATCTGTGAGAGAGTTAATTTATACTGGGTAACTTTCTGGTTGTTTTTGGAAATGGAGTAGTCTTATGTCAGAGGTAGTTTTCTGATAAGTTTCTGCTTTGGCTGACTTTTTCAAAGTTTCTCCTTCCCATTTGGGTTTTCTTGTCTGATGAACTGAAACTTAGTCAAACTGAGCCCTATACTGGGCTTTAATGAAGATCAGCTTTTCTTTTTCTTGGTCCTCCATTTTTTGATTCTTGGTCATAAATGTTTCTTTTCTCAGATATAAAAACAAGGCAAGAGAACTGTACAGAGATATCTGTTTTCAGTGATGCAATGTGGCTTTAGGTATCGAAAATACTACATGACCATTTCCCCCCCCTGCAGATGATTCTGCAATTTGTGCTTTAGGCTGTGAACAGCTATGCTATGTTACTGCCTCATCTGATCCCTTTGTCCCCTTTTGCTACTACTGACTGTAAGGGAGGGTTTTTCCTAACAGAGAATTAGGCCAGTGTTTGCCATTAAGCTTCTCAGAAGTACCTGTGACACTGCTAGCTAGTGAGCATGTGCATAAGTACATAGCTGATTTTTTAAAAATTGGTGAAATACGTAATACAAACTAGATTTTCTCCATTTCTCAGTTTTACCAAACAATCTAGTCTCTTCTTCATTCTGTCAAAAAAAATTGTGATGTATTACCAGAGGTGGAAACTGCCTGCAAGTAATAATAGCAGTGAAAGCGACTGTGCTGCCCCAGAGCAACAAGGGAAAGGTTCAGTTCAAATCATCTGGGCTTACTATTGCAAAAATTAAAAGAACAGGAAGACAAAGTCTTCTAAAATGCAAGGAATAATACAGTTCAAACTGTGCTTTACAGCATTACATCAGTTATTTTGTATTATGTAATGCTACAACATCTTTCTTAACTTAATTCAGCACAAATCTTTATATGATATTTCATATTTTAATTAAAAGGTGAAAACAACATATTAGCTCCCATTTTCTTCTAAAGAAGAATTAATTCCAACACAGTCTGTAAGAAAATAAGTAGGCAAAATATTCTGGTTAATCCTAGAGAATTTTTATTTTCAATTTGTTTGTGCTTTCAGATACGTTTCTCATCTCTATAAGGGTGAAATAAGTGGAATTTGAGGATAAGAGATAAAAGAACCAGAGACTAAATATGGTATGTGATATTAATGGCTGGCAGCTGGCCATGCCAGCTCAGATCTGGTATGATTTGAAGGCTACAGAAAGGAGGTCTTTTCAGACTATTTTCAATGCTAATGCTTGATTCTTAAGTTTTGTGGGAATTTTTTTTTCTGTGTGTTGAGAAAATAAGTCCCAGTCTCAATATTAAATATTAAAGCCCAACATTTTCATTATTCTCCATTCATAAAGAAAAATCACTTTCAACATTTTTGGGACACAATGACTATAATTCCCTGATCTAGCAGAAGAGTTAGACATTCCTGAAACCTGGGCAATTTCAATTTAGATAGATGAAGTTCTCAATTTTATTTTTCTATGTTGAGAATCTTTTGACAGTTCCAGTCCTCAGCTGCAACAGTAAATATGCTGAGCTTTAAAGATGACTAAACTAAGTACAAAGCCACAGGGCATTTCCTATTACCTTCCTAAATGTAAGTATCTCCTGCTGATTAAATGTCCTGTAAACATTCTTAGACAGTTACTCATGCAGGCTGATTGTATTGTATGAGTAAAGAAAAACACCTGCGTAGCTGAAAAAGATATTCTGGAAACATTATTAAAGTAATAATCTGCCTAGAAGAACTATCACAATGTTAACGCTGAGAGGAAAAGAACAGCTGGATACTGTTGGAGTGGTTGTGCATCCTGTCTTCATTCTTCCCACATCCAACAGTACTGTAGCTTAAGTTACCTGGATCTTGTCCCCACTCCCAACAGATATTTGCACATAGATAGTAAAAAAGCATTATTCTTTCATAACTACACAGGCTAAATGACTGGGAGAAATGCAGTAAAATGTCCCATCTTAAGTATATAGAAATAGAATCATTTGAATGGGTAAGTGTAAAAAATGAGCATATATTTATAAGTGAAATTACCTTCACATTTTATTTTAGCATCAAATTTTCACTGTAAAATTTTAAATAGAAATAATTGCCAAAAAATATCCATATACTCTAATGGAAATATGTGTTTCTCTTCAATGTTAAGTACCTGTTATGGGACATCTAGATGTGTTCTTTAGTTATGCAAAGATAACCAAACATGACAACACTTTTGAAAGTGAGGCCTATAGTAAATATTATACATAAAACACATTGATTCTACTTATATTACTTTTGGAGTTTGGTTTTGAGGGAGGTTTTTTTGGTGTGTTGTTTTTGTTGGGGGTAAGGGAGGTTAGGTGGTTGGTTTTGGTTTTCCTTACAGTTCATGAATTTCATGAACAAGCAAATGACACCTTTGAAGAGTATCGGTGATGATGCAACACTACTAAAATTAATTTAAGAGTTTAACATTTAACCTTTGGTAGAACAGAAATATTAGGGAAATGTCTGAGTCAAACAGTCATCTCCCATAAGTGGAGCACGAAGTCCCGCTTGACAATGTTCCCAAGTTCCCTTCCCTGATGGGTTCCCACCAAAATGCAAAGCACACAAGGGACAGATGGGCAAATATTGCCTCAGCTCAGAACTATTCTGCACCCTCTGCTGAGCACATGGGATCTGGAAGTCAGCCCTACTAAGCAGAAAGAGATAGTTCTCCCCTGTCTCCTCCTAGCAGAGATTTTTGATATTGATCTCAAACACAGATATCTTTTCAGGACGTTAGTATTATTTCAGAATCCTCTTCAGGTTCCTACCCTGGGACAATAAACAGTGGGATGGTGCAGCTTAAATCGTGTTTTGCTGCTCTTTCTTCTTCAGGCATTATTTTCTCCTTGTCCTTCGGGTACCTTCAGGATGCCATCCTTTGAGACTTTAGCTAAATGTTTGCATAGATGAGGGCACTTTGTCCCTTTATGATTCATGAAGATGTACTGGCCCATTAGCATCAGAAAGAATAAAATCCACTTTTCCTTTCATTTAAATAAATCTCTTGCATCTTTGTGACTGCATCAGTTTTACAATCTTAATACTGATGTACCTTTCTTTAAGTACATACCAAATCAAAGCCAAAGGACAAAATGTCCAGTAAACAGGGAGCTCTATAAGTCTTCCAAATGCAGAAAAGAAAATGAAGCAGACTGAGATTACACAAAGTGTTGTCATATTTAGATTTCTGTAAGGCATCTAAAATGTTATGGTGCACTAAATCTTTCAGGAGACTGAATGATATAATAGAAGTGTGCCTTTCATTAGAAGGCTGATTGCTATGTCTCTACCTATAATCATACCTTTAAATCACTTTAAAGGGACATTTTAAAAATTAAATCCTTGTAGCCTTTGGAATGCAACTTAAAAAAAAAAATTCTTGTATTATTATAAAGCCTTCTGATATTCAAAGACTAAGAAAACTGGAACCATAGTCAGAACGTGGCTTGGGGGTATTCTAATTTGGCCAGTAAAGTGGAAATTTCAGCACCAACTGAAGTGTACAGCTGAAGCCAAGAAAAAGAATAAGACAGTAGGACAAGTAGAAGAACAGCTGCTAGCCTAGCAAGAAATTACTCTGAAAAAACCCAGAGATGAATATTTAGATGAACATAATTTCTCATGCAATGTTATGATCAAGACATTAAAATGATAGTGCGTGCATTAACTGATGAACTGTGTGTAGGGATGTTGTGAGTAGAACTCAGCTGCCTTAACAGGTGTCAAATACCATATGAGAGGCTGTTCAGTACCCAAAATGCAAGACCACGTTGCAAAGATATGACAAAGGACCTACCAGAGATGAATAGCCAGTTGGGGTGTAAAAAGATGGTTTGGCAAGTTATCATCTAAATTTTCATTACACACTTACAGTTAGGCAAATAAGCTCTATCTCTATTACTACTGAATTTTAGTACCAGTGTAACTTTACCAGGACATGATATTGTGTTCTCCTTTCAACAGCTAGAGAGAGTGTAAAGACAACTCAGACACATGAGACAACTGCAATGAATGAGGAGATATGTTTTGTCACGACAGGTACAGGAAACTCAACGAATTTTTTCAGTGACTTAAAGGAAAGTACAATTGACCATAGACTAGAGTTAGCACATGGGAAAATGAAGCCTGAGAATAGAGAGGTTTTCAGTCTTAAAAATAAAATTCTGCTAACTGCAAGTCAAAGATAGATGCTTTCTTAGAAAAAAAAAAAAAAATGGGAGTTTTCATACATGTCTTAAGGGCTATAGCATGGGGAAGACAAAGAGTTTTGCTTGTTTTTGCTTATCACTGGAAAATGGTAATTACGTATGAATACTTCTCTAAAAGAGAAGTTCTAGTTCAAACAGAAATTAAGTTTTGGTCCTCATAATAAATAAGTGTAAAAGTTTGGGTTGGCTCCCAGCTCAGCAGCCCGGGACAGCCTTCCCCCCCCCACC
>VWZG01003240.1:0-11359 GCA_013396735.1 Grallaria varia | reverse complement strand
CGCTGGAGCCCCAGACAGAGGGGACCTCCCCCGTCACCTATCTTATATGCACCTGATTACGTGAGGGAATAGGATGGAATACTTCCTTAGTTTTTGACCCCAGTTGTTAAGGAAGGCCTAAAGAACAACAAACCTCACCAAAGCCTAAAATTTAAACTACCACAATAAGATTGGGGCTTTTATCTGAGTCCATGAACTGGCTTCAGTATGTATTACCTGAAAAGCAAATTATAGAACTTCGTTCAAGTTGATGAACCTTGAGAGGAGGGAGAAATGAGTCAACCAGCATCTCATGATGTTCAGCAAAAGGGAAAGCAAAATCCTTCAGTTGGAGAGGAATAACCTCATGTACCAGCACAGGCTGGGGACCTACCACCTGGAAAGAAGCTTTGCAGAAAAGGCACCAAGGATTCTGTTGGCCAACAAGTCAACCTGTGCTGGGAGTTCCCCCTCAGGGCAAAAAAGGCCAACAGTTTTCTGGTCTGCATTAGGAAGAAAGTTGCCAACAAGTTGAAGTCAGTGATCCTTCCCCTCTGCTCGTTACTGGAGAGACACATCTGGGAAGATGGGTCCAATTCTGGGTCCCAATACAGGGGAATCATGGACATGCTGGAGTGAGGAGACTGAAGAACCACAGAGGTATTAAAGGGATTACCATTATTAAAGGGCTCTGAGATGTGCCACTCACTCTTTCACAGAAGAATGCACGGTGTGGTTTCAAGTGCTTAACGGCACTCAAAATTGATTTAAATTAACCCTAAAGTTAGACTTTGAAAACATAGAAATGAGATCAGAGAGTAACCAAATGCCTAAGCATCTTCCTATACCTCCTTTCCGAGAAATGCATTGTTTTGGAGGATTGTTTGAAAAAGAGAACATACACAAGTGAAGGGGTGAGGGGAGACCAACAAACTTTTCTCATCAATTGCTCTGCTGTTAGCACTTTTGGTCTTTCTCTCATAACTGAACTTTCAAAAGATGAAAGGAAAGAACCAGTCCTTGGAAAACTCCAACAAACGTGAAGCATTTCACAGGACAAAAGCTATTTATGGACAATCCTATTTATAGACAGATTGAAGTATTCTTAGCACAGAGCTAGATTTCCTGGTTTATATAAACAGTGATTCATTGTTTTTGTGATTTGCATGGCTGAATTAAGTACTGTTTAGTGGCCAGTCATTGTGAAATTACTTTATGCTACAGACAGGTAAATTAAATTTAACTCGCACGTCGCAAGAACAAATTACATACTTGGTCCACTGATTTCTTGAGCAATTTACAGAAAATAATTGCAGGAATAAATACAACAGGCCAAGAGGAAGGAAAAATGGGCTAGGAACCAGCTTGTCCAGCTCAGGTGTCTAACTTGCACCTCCCATTTGCCAGTCTGGTGATGCAATCTCTTCCAGTCCTTTCTTACCTGCATGTGAAGTGGTGACCGGAGGCCTCCAGAGGCATAACTGGACTGACTTACTTAGGTGGCTCTATGAGGAGGTAAGACCTTCAGAGATGCTTATTTCTCCCTTGCACCAAGGGAACTGAAGCATTTCAGGTGGTTACTTCCCTCTGAGATCAAGATTTCTGTCCCTATTATGTGCCTAAACAGCATAATGTTTTATTGATGTTTTGTCACCGTGGAGTGGTTCCCATAATCAGAGTCCTGTCCTGCCTTACCAAATAGATTTTCAGCTTTAATTTTCTGAAAGTTTGTCTGCAATTACTCACTCAGGAAAGTCATAACTCTTGCCTCACAAAAAGCTTTTTAACCAGTATGAAAGTAAAGCACACAACTACTCTATACTTCCCAAGATCTCTCTGCTATAACTTGCAATAGGTTCTCAGCTCCCCTACACAGCCAACAGTATAGCCATTCTTGCACACTGAGGACTGGACTCAAACTGCCAAACCTTTTTGCATTATCACTAACAGTATCAGTTTCATACTACCCACGTAAGACAAATGTTGATTAACTGTTTGGAGGTCAAAAATCCAAATGTTGGCAATTCCAGTTGCAAGCCATTTGCTATGCAACAAAGATGTATGCTCATTGTGCCTGGACACAGATGTTTAATTTAAAATTAACTATCTGCTCAGTCAGGGGGAAGACATTTTCATTGGTACTTTTTGAGAAGGGGAGGAGAACATAAAATCACTGAGATGTTTCACATGTTGGGAGGAGAAGAAAAATTGCATTATGAATGAAGCAAAGTAATCAACCCAGCTGTCCTTTCCCCAGCAGCTTCATTCTCTGTTGTATAAATTAGGGATGCCCAACTGCTTGGATAAAAATGTGCACAAAATTTTCATTATATTTCAGGTCATCTAATTCAGAAATGTACAAAGGGTTAAGTCCTTGATTTAGACAGATTATTATTTTTTTTTTTTTTTCAGTCCTGGGAATTCTCTTCAGGTTGTATAATTCTGTTGGAATTGTATTTTTAGACATTCATACTGTGGGGAGTCCTCACTTAGATGTGAATAAATCTACAAATACACAAGTACTTAGCAGATTATTCTGAGGTTTTCCCTTTTAATTGTGAAAACTGTGGGAAGAAAAGAAGCTGAAGTTAAGAAAGGGAATTCTAAAAACAGAAAGAATTTTGAAGACAGGTTCATATATTTGAAGGCTACTTTTCATTCCCTTGATAACTTTGCCCATCCCTGAAATAATGGGAGGAAATGTACTCTGAAATAGGGTTTGCTGTTGCCCTTGCTCTGCCTTTAGTAGAAAGTCTTGGTTTCTCTGACACAGGATTGTAAACTTTGTGCAATTTAAGGAAAGGGCTCTCTATAAAAAGATTTCCAATTTGAAAAATGCCAAGGAAGTAGAAAGTGTCAAAGGTGTTAAATTGAGTGCACATGGTTCATGATTCTGGTAATATACTATATGGAATATAAACTGAACCGTGAATAAATTTTATGCATACACATGGTTTTCACATACCCTCTCATAAAATGCCCTTTTTAATATAAGGTAATACTGGTTGCCACTATAGTTACACAGTCCTACCATTTTAGTTTAGGAGAAAACTGAAAACCTTTTATTTTAAAATATATTTGACATTTACACTCTGCAATTAAGGTGACATGATTCCACAACAACCATGCAGAAACGCTGAATTTATAGTTAGGCTATTGTTTCTTGTTTTATACTCCTCTTTAAAAAAGGAACTGACAGGCTGTAGTGGGTTGATGTTAACCCCAGCCAACAAATAAGCACTGACTGGTAACTCATTCTCCCCTAGAGGGACTGGGAACACAATTAGAAAAACAAAAGCAAAACACCCTCCAGGCTTGAGATAAAGACAGTTGAAGTGAAGCAAAAAGGGGAAAAAACACTAACAAGTGGTGCAAAGACCACTACACTGTGCCTCTCAATAGGAGACCAATGCCCTACCCTGCTGGTAGCAGCAGCTACCTTGGAAAATCTTATTCCCCCTACCCAGATTTTACTGAGTTTTTCCCAGTTTTTATGTATCCCATATGGTATGAGATATCCCTTTGATCAGGCAGCCTGGCTGTGCCTCATCCCAGATTCTTGCCAAACCCCAGCCTGCTTGCTGGAAGGACAGAGTGAGGAACAGAGAAAGCCTTGACAGTGAGCAAGCACTCAAAGGAAACAGCTAAAACATCCCTGTGTTATCAATGCTGCTTTGGTCCCAAATCCAGAACACTACTATATAGGCTACCAAGAAGTAAGTTATCTCCATCACACCCAGACACTGTACACTTATATAAATTAATACCTGAGTCACATCCACATTTCTTTAGGCTTTCAGCCACTATTTCCCTTCCATGTGTTAAAGCATTCGAGCCAAGTATAAAGTCAAATTGTGGTGTAGAATGAAAACAAGCTAAAGTGTTTGATCACCTCCCCTTGTACTGACTAGTTAAGTTTCTAGCTACTTGCTGTTTACCTAGGCTTAGCTTTCTTGTTCACTATATGGTGTTGTGTATGTTTGTCTAATAACAGATTACATTTCATGTTCGCTCTTCCATTCCATTTGTAAAGTACACCACATAGGTCACAGCTGCAGCAGCTGGAAGCCGAATCTCCTCTATAAAGAAGCAGAGACAACCCTCTTATTTTTAAGGCTATGTCTGTGCCAGGCCTTAGAAGATAAATTGCAGCTCACAGAGTTTCTTAGGCTTGCCAGTTTGGGTCTTGACACAGTAAAGCCAAGATAACAGGCATCTAAGGACAGACTATGAGATCCATCAAGATACCAAACTAAATATTTATCCAGTCTGTATCAAACTAACTCAGGTATCTCTACAACTCAAAAAGTTTAAGTGTAGTAGTTTCTTTTACATTATGTAAAAAAACCCTGTCATAGTTGATTCCCTGTGTGTTGGTTTCAAGGTAAACCAGTGGGAGAAATTAACCCAGCTCAAGAGAGATTACAAGTCAGAGTTACAATTTACTTAAAAAGATTACAATCCATGCAATTATACAGATAAAAAATTACATTTGACCCACAAAAACCAGATGTATAACCCAGCACCTAGGGGCATGAACAGAATGGTGGTCGTTAGCCACTGTGCTGAGCACCACATGGTCCCCCTGAGTGCAAAGTAAAAGGAAATGAAAACCTGTTGGTGATGATGATGGTCACAGTCTGCTTGAGAGTGGCAGTCACAGTCCTGTTGAGGTTCTGGTCCTCCTCTGGATCTGATGAGTGGTACCAGAAGTCCCAAAACCCAAAGATTACATATGCTCAGGCTCAGGTGGGAATGCCCAGTACCTCCCCTCAGGGCATGGAGTTTCACGACGGGTGATTTAACTCTGTGAATTATGGGATATTTTTGGAATCTTCGATGGTCTAGATCCTCGTAACTGCCTATTGCTCCAGTCTCTAATGGTCCATTAGCAGACATGACCCCTCGAACTGGGTGTGAAGGTGCTGACGTCTCCCTGGAGGGGAGTTCTCACTGCTGAGTAACTGGTGTGAAGACAGAAGCATTCCTGTGCCTTGCAGGGTCCTTTAACACCCACCTTGTAGCCTGAGGGATCAGGTGTGTCCTGGGCAGCTGCTGCAAGTGATCCATTCTTAACAGTTTGTCAGAAATTACATAGAGGGTGTAGAATACACAGTTTTGGTTACACACACATAGTGATAAATTTGTCCCGGATGCTATAACTAGAACATCCTGTCATAGATGATCTGCCTGGGAGGTTGAAGGGGCAGGTAGATATAGCACAGAAATAAGTTCTTTATAACTGGAAGAAATCTTATCTGAGGTATATAGGTAATCGAGGTGTTGGGAGTTGTATCTAGAAAAAAACTATGGAAAAATCCAGAAGCACAGAGAATTTAAGAAGTCACTTTCAAGATGTTGTACTCAATGGATGTTTCCAAAGTCTTGAAGCCAAGCAGAACAAGAATAGTAGGATGTGTAAAGGTGTGGTTTAGCAGATAAAAGAATGAGCTTACAATAGAGCCTGTTGTGAAATCCAATATCAAATGTCCAGAGAATCCAATTGACTTTCTAGTCTTTCAAGTAATTATTTCTGAGAATTTCTAAAAACAGAACCAACATTGCGTTAGCTTGTTACACTGAGAATAATTTCATTTTATTGAGTTCATTAAAAGACTTAATGCAGAGCATATATACTAGAGCAACCATCAGTGGCACAGGAAACCCATATGCTCATTGCATATTTTATTCTGAGGGTGCATGTCTGTCATCCATTAAATTCCACTGATAACACAAATTTGGCTACTAAGGGCATCTTTTATGGTAAAGGCATATTTTGGGGCAAGGGATGTTATTAATGTAAAATGCGCTGTATTTCACTTGGTTACATTTCTCACAATTCTGTATCAAAACAGAACAGCTGAGCTTTGGAGAAAGGGTAGCTACAACTTTGCAGGCACCAAAATGTCAAACTGGACTTTTAGGCCTTCAGTTACTGTTGAAACATGTTGTACATGATGAAGAAATACAGCTGATAACCACTAGGCCAATCCTAAGGCAGGAGACCATGAGCAATACACCAAAACTTAAGAGCTTCTCTTTTGCTATTCACATCTCAGTTCGCTGACTTCATGCTTTCATGTCAACTGTCCTAGGACAACTTTAATTTCCACCAGCCTATGTTGCTGAAAGAGTTGGACACCTCCTCCAGAAGAGTCATACAGGCTTCTTCTGTTATCAGTGGACATGGTAGGCATCTCCAGAGCTGAGATACTTCCAGATACATTCAGTAGAATTAACGGGGAGTCAGTGTGTTAATTTGGGTGATATGATAAAGGCTAGATGTCTTCACTGTGTGTCATGTTCACTTTAATATAAGTCTGCCACATAACAAATCACATCCAAGACATTGTTCTTCCCAGGCCCACCACAGTACATCAGTGACAAAAAAAAAATCTGTTTCTCTGAACTGAGTCTTGCTTAGCAGTAGTTGAGGGCCAGGCAGTATGCAGGATGTTTCTTAGATGTTTCTGAGGGAAAACTGGGCTTTGGTTACCTGAAACAGAAACATAGAGACTTCATTGTTAAATGTAAAATACAACGTAGTCTTTTCCTTCTGTAGCTTAAGGAGACTTTTTTCCCCAATTCTGGTCACAAGAAATGTTCTAATGAAGGTATCTTTCAAATCTGTTTTGTTTCCTGTTGGCTCCCTTTGGAACTAGCAACAATGTCTCTAATTCTGGCATGCCTTGCATCTAGATTTTAAAATATATTTTGATTTCTAGACTATGAGGGAAATTGTTCTATATACTGCAACTTTCACAGCACTTTTCTTAAGACAACAGATTTGCTTGAAAGAAAGATCAGCTGTAATTCACTGAGTATTCAAAGGATACTGTTTGCACAATGACAACAAACCAACTCCATTATGATCATGCTCTACAGATCAGGCTCTTCTGCTTCATGCTCCACAGAAAAGAATCTGAACATTCATCTAAATGATAACATAGAGTTTCTTTGGACATGTAAGTAGCAATTTGTATATACACAATGCTAAATGTTTGTTGTCTATAGGTTATTTAATGAAGGCTGTTTAAGATTTGAAAAACAAAAAAGCCAATTAGAACATACCTTTGAGAGCAGTTTGTGCAGATTTCTGTGTTAATGTTGCTGAAATTGAGGTGAAACTCAAGGGAGTAAATTAGTGAAGATAAGAACCTCCAGCCTACCCTGGTACTCTCTGCTTTTCCCTCCTTGTCTCCAGGGCCATCCAACACAGCGCAGGGAGAGCAGCTGCCTGAGCCTGTTGTTTACTGATTGTGCAGGCAGACTCCATGGAAAAAATCCGCTGCCTTTCCCCGCAGCAAGGAAATATATATGTGTACCTGTGGTTGGCAGGGTGACTTCTTTGAGCTGCCTGTTTCGTCACTGGACAGTGAACTGACTAAGGACACAAAAAGCGTAGGTTGACAGGCTTTGTTGTCAAAACTCCTGTTTGGAGTAGCAGTAAAGCAGGACTCTGAGGATGAGGTTTTGCAGCTCACATCTTGAGAAAGTGGATGTGGGACACTGTCTCCTCTCCTGAATTTCTTTATAGTCTTGGTAGTAAGCAACATCAACAATAAGAAAATGTACCCTTCAGATACAGTCCTTGAGACTTGGCGTGCAGAATCGCTAAAATCTGGACTGATTCAGTGGAGAATACATCGACAACATACACATCGTACTGCAAACATCCAGTGTTAGGATAGATTTCCCTCTCCAGACTGAGAAAAAAGGGCTTCTTTAAAACCTTCCCTCAGCCATTGTTGTTGGATGGTCTGAATTTCCATACAACTGCCCTCTGTAGCTAAGGGGGGAAACTGGCTTAGATGCCTAAAATAGGGAGCTAAGTATGCTTTCTAGTTACAAAAATATCAAGTAAGAAATATCTACATGGCTTCCATGCCTGTTCAGTTTTTTTGCAGCCATTTTTCACTTGTGACCCTGGCTCTCAACGTGCAAGAAATTTTCTGTAAGTGCTTAGCACTAAAGCAAAACTGCAAAGGAAACTCATTCCGTGTTTGAGTAACACGCAACACAAGGCATGTTTTCCTGACACTCTGCAGCTTAGGTGCAATTAAAAAAACAACCCACTCTTTTTTATTGGTAATATGAAATAGAGTAGAGGAAATGAAGACATATAAAAGTTCTGGAATAAAACATCTGTCTCAGAGCTTATCTACTTTAACATATCATTAAAATCCACTGTTCACTAGTCATTTCATACGAACATTTCACGCATACAAAAAAGGAACATCACCCAGTAGAATTCTTTGAATTTTTACTAAACTAATTTTAATTTCACTTTTTGTTACTTGAATTAAGGAAACATTCCTCATCCCTGAAATCAGACACATCCTGTTTTTAGGAATTTGCAGAAGGCTACACATCAACAGTTTCAGTGGGGACAATCAGCAAGGCATCAGGATGTAATGAAACAGGAGATTTACCTTTTGGAGACTGGGATGCTGTTGCTAGGGCTTCCAGCACCATAGAACCTTTATCATTATTGCATTCCCTTGCTATTATCAGAGTATAAATTTCAAATAAATACTGATAATTCTGCAGTATGTTGCTGTGGAATTCCAAATATCCCAGAATAATTTCAAACCAACATGAGTGAGCTTAGATGTAACAGGGACTTTGTATCAAATAGTTTTAATGTTTTCATCATGATGAACACTTTTGTATGCAGTATTTCTGTGATGAAAAAAATAGAAAGGCACTTGTGATTTTAAGTCAAAGTACTATAAAATTGTAATGTCATTATTTTTAGTTTAATATTTTACTCTCACTCCCTTCTCTTTTGTATCCATAGACCTAGTTCCATTTCTTATGTCCAGTGTGCATGTGTATGAGCCTAGTTATATATGTATGTATGTGTTTAAGCATATCATTGCCTTTCTATATTGTCAAATCATTCTATTTGCTGGAACAAAGTGAGCTCTATGCTGAATATCAGGCACCTGTGTAAATGACTGGTGGATGTCAGCCTAGGTGTGAAATCCTCTGTGGAGCGTGAGCTTCTTTGTATGAAGGTGAAGCCTCTAAGTGCCAAGACTAAAGAGGGGCCAAATGAGTTACAGAATATTTCCAGTAGTATCATTAAGGAGTGATCAGCTAAACATTTGCACATGATTATTATGAAATGTTTCATCAATCAATATTTGTAAGTTCAGGTGCCAAACTGCAATTAGAAGCTAATGGCCAGGAGCCAGGTGTCACATGGTGGCTGTGATGAGCCTGTGCCCAGCCATGGCTATCAGCTGCCACTCTGTGCTTACTCAAAAGGCTGGGGGAGCTTAGGGCAGAAAAGGAAAAGGTTTATGAGTGACTAGAATTTTGCAAAGTGGTTAGCTGGTGCTGCATATGCTTGAATTGCCAATAATCCTTGGCAACTTTATATTCAGTCACAGGAGAAAGGGAAGTGAAAGCATAGGAGAAATAAAACAATTGCTACTGAGGCATTCTGTTTACGTATTGCCAGACTGCTTTTTATTTTATTCTACAATTTAGGAGGAACTGGAGTTGAAATGTGAACTGCTATCCAAAAATGAACATCACTGAATTCTGTGGTATCGATACAAGCATTTGGATACTGCTGCTACTGACCAAACCCTACGTTTTTTTCAGCTCAAGATTCTAAAGGAAGTGGAAATTCTCAAACTATGTAAGTATTTATGTCCTGGAAGGAGCCTTAGATGATTCTGGTAGCAAAAGACCTACAGGACAGCTGTGATGCTGTTGGTAGGATCAAAGGAGCAATTTTCTCTGAGTGGTAAAAAGCTTCTGCCTCTATTTTGCTTTCTCTCTCAGTTAACCCTCCTTGTGTACTTGCCCTGCCTGGCAGGTTAGCGGTCTTAAGTTAATGAGCAGTAATGATTTTCTGCAGTGACTTGGCTGAGGTTGAATATTTCAAGAAGCCACTTGAATAATGAATGATAAAGCCCATGAAGGCAACCTGTTCTTAGCACTTTGGCCTCTGAATATCTGAAGTTGCTTGCTATTATTTCTGACATTTAGACAAGGTATAGAGAAATCAGCAGACAGTAAAAGCTATGAAAGTCATTTCAATGCACAATGCAACATGTACCTGAAAAACCATCAGTTCCCCATGGGTTTTGCAGAATTTTTTTTCCTGACTGTCACTTAGCTAAAATGTCTGTTTTGACTATTTAAGTATATAGACTTATGAGAAAAGCACTTAAAAATGAACTTGTCAGGGTTATTTTTGTTCTGTTCCCCTTCAGGAACAGCTGTGATATTTTTGGATGCAGTATGGAAAATAACGTAGCTAACAAGAGTGAGTTGTCATGAGCAAAACTGTGCGATTATAAAGTTTGCCATAAAAGTACTGTTTTGGTTGATTCAAAGTTATTTTAAAATTCTAGTCAGATTTGCTGAATAGTTTTGAAGAAACAAAATGATATATCAGGAACTTTGAAAGAAACTAAAGTGACACTTTTCCAGAACATATCTCAAAAAAATTTTAATGCTATTTTGATAAACTTGAAGGCAAAATGGAGGAAGAAATAACAAATATTTATTGGCTGAAGAAGGAACTGAAAAGCCTGCTAAAATGGTGGAATGCTTGCATGAGAAGTGAGATGTTTGCCATTCAGTACATACTTACTTTTCTATTAAATGTTTAATAAGAAATTTTAAAGCGTCAGCAGAAGAGAATGAGAAAGATTTAATGCTGAATCTCATATGGTCCAATAAGGAGAGTGTTCAATCATGAACCTATAATAAAACTAGTTCTTTGTTTTTTCAAGGTGTTCTTAGTTAGTTATTTTTTCTTATCCACACTGTTTTGATTTGATAACTTTATTGGCAAAATTATTTGAAGCCAATTTGGGCAAAAAAGGTTAAAAATTCTTTCTACTTGTGTACGAACCAAAAGCCAATCATGGCCATGGCCATAGCAGCAAGTATAAAATGTTCTTAACGTGGAAAGAAAGAAGCAGAGCTAACTGTTAGAAGAAACAGGGTTTTTTAAATTCAACTGTCTGCCATACAAATGTATTGCTGTTTACCAGAACTCATGAAAAGTAGATTTCTTTGGTTTCCTACTAGTTCTTGAGCTTGGCAACTATAACCAGAGGACAGTTACTTGCATGGGTAGCACTAGAATGGATTCACTTCTTTATTACCCCACTTTCTGGTATAGGGTTGTCGTGTTTGTGTGTTTAGTTGTTTTTGTTAATATTGGACTTTGTCACGCTGTTTTGAATTTTTTTCTTGTAACATTTCAAAATTACTGTGAACTTTTATTAATCAGAATTATATGAATTTTAAGTGATTTTGTTCAGGCAATTTTAGACAGAAATATTTCCAATGAACTTTGCTTTTATTGTATGATGTATTTTGAGGGACTTCTCCACAGACAACCCCTTGT
>VWZG01003239.1:51858-70682 GCA_013396735.1 Grallaria varia | reverse complement strand
CGGTGAACCCACCACATATGGTCTTCCTCAAAATCAAGGACTATGCTGCAAAGTTTTGGTGACATCAGTTGCTGTGTAATTTTAAAGCGTTGTTAACCATCATTTGTGCAGGTCCCACAATTAAAAGTTAGAAAACCAAGAGCATGATGATAAGCAGAATTGGCCTGTGTTTCTTCATGAAATTGAGAACCCTTTGTGCCTACTTACTTCCAAATATGGATGAACATTAACGAAGGTGTAGATGCAGAGGAAGGTTAATGCATTACTCTGAAAGTGTTATTGCCTTTGTATTCTTTTCCACAAATCTTTCCTAGCTGCTTTCCTAAGAAAGGACTTGAAGAAATCTTCCCTGATCTGGATATTTTCCCTAAGCAAAAATGATCTTTTCTTACATACTTTATTTTTCTTTTACATTGTTCTATGATAAAATGCTTCAGAAAAGTAAGTGCTGCAAAACAGAATAAAATTAATAAATCACAAAAAAAAAAAGGAGCAAAAAGCTAGAAATATTTATAAATATTGCTGATCTGTGTGAGAAGAAAGGAAAAAAGAATACAGAAGAAGTACTTCAGAATGCCCTTTATTTAAAATGAATGTCACTTTTTTACCATTGTCTTGTGTGATATGAATGTTATGCTGGAGTGAGGGGGCCATCATCAGCCTACTCTGAGGCTGATGGCATACCTCAGAAGTCCTTCCAACATGGAAGCATTTGACCTAATGTAAGCTTTATTAATTCAAGCACTTCATAAGTTCTACCAGAAAGCCCACATGGCTGATTAAAAAATTAACCATTCCTTCCCAATTTCTTATTCTACTGCTTGTGTTTAAAAGGCAGAAAAAAATGCAAAGCAAATATTTATTTTCTTAATTTTCTTCAATTTTGCCTCTTATTTAGTCATTATGACTGAACTTCAACAAGATACTTAGCACATTGATGTTTTCTGACATTTTTACAAAGAACGTTTCGGCCATTTGATTCATTGTGGTCCTCTAAGTACTTTTTTTTGAGGGGGAAAAAATACACATTAAAATCCAGAAAAAATATTTTGTACGTCTGACCGTGAATTACTGGTTAAGTAAAAAAATTATTTTCACTCTTTTTGAAAACATACTTTTAAAAGAATGTGTGCTTGAAATAATACCATACTGTTCTGTTGTCACAGAATGTTTTCAGTATTATATATGCACCTTCCTTTTATGTTGTTGAGGAGTTCTCCATATGTTTTCAGCTTTCCATGTGTTTCTTTGACAAGAGACATTTCAGGAATTCTTTTTGTGTTTTGTTTGCTTTGTTTGCCAAGACTACTCTGCATGGTTTTATTTAGCAGTCATATTACCCATCCATACAACTGAACATCCCTGCAGATGGGCATGTGAGCTCCAGACTGTCAATCCATCTTCCTTATAGAAAGGGAAAGCTGTTAGCTGTATTGAAAATTTAATTCCTAACTCTGTTACTGAAATAACAGTACTGTTCTGTTTCTGAGTACAAGGCAGTGCACCCTTCTCTAAAAATGGGCAAACAAGTTGGTGGAGAGCAGCTTATGCCATCTGTATTCACATTATGGTTTGCTGCATAATTAAGTCATCCTGCAGACAAAACCCAGAGCTGCTGGTGGCAGAATGACTTATTGTGTGAAAAAGTTGTATATTATCATTGTGTCATGTGACTGTAGCAAGTGAATGCTTTATATATCTTCAGTGGAATAATTGTGTGCATCAGTTTTTGCTTCACCCCTTCCCT
Source organism: Grallaria varia (assembly GCA_013396735.1). Classification (NCBI taxonomy): domain Eukaryota; kingdom Metazoa; phylum Chordata; class Aves; order Passeriformes; family Formicariidae; genus Grallaria; species Grallaria varia. The sequence continues at coordinate 68,935 of VWZG01003239.1, read as the reverse complement.
TTTTTGTATAGAAAAAATCCATTTTTCATAATGATGTGGAAAAGGAGTCAGAAAGTGTGCTGACAGCCTCCTAAATGAGTGCTTGTTGTTGGAGTTCACAGTTCTGTAAAAAGAACAATGTATGTTTCTTAGTGATTTCAGGATAGCTGTTAATAGAGAATAATTTCTCTGGAAGTTATTCCACAGGACGATGGACTTTGCTGGAAGCTCTTACAGAGCTCCACTGGCACTACCTTCTGTCATATGATGTTACTTGCAGAGATTTTCATTTTGGTTTTAACATGAATTGTAAAATTTAGGAAGTTTATAGAGTATAGAGGAACAGTGCATGCTTCTTACATTCTCACTGAACACCAAACCCAGGAGAAAACCTCTGGCCCAGTGGAATCTGTTGGGGAACTTCTTACTGACCTCAGCAGGCCAGAATTTAACTCTTGGGATTGCACTGCCAATGTAAAGACTTCATTCACTGAAAGCTGTGGTAGTTTTTCATGAATGGACTAATTTCTGCCTTGCCAATTTAGCAGAAAACCTAGGCAACTTTATTAAATGTTTTCCCTCTGCAAATCACAAAGCATGTTCCAAAACAAGTAATTATTGAGGCATAGACCAACGAAATGATAGTTCAGTGTTCACAAAGTAGGTAACCTGAACAAAAAGAAAAAAGGTCTTCCACTAAAGTTATTCTAAGTGAAAAAAAACAAACCGAACAAATGACATCAAAATACCCCACTCCGAGAAGCTCAAACTTCCTGACTGAACCCATGTTTTCTTTCTGCTGAGTCACACCGTCAGATCTGATATTCTTGGTTCTTAGGTGTCCTAGTTATAGTGGCTGGGACCAGTTTATCACTGTGGGAATGTAACTGGAACTGTGTATTCCATACCCTCTCTGCCATTTATCATGAACTGTTAACGATGCATTGTTTGCAACAGCTGCCCAGGACACACCTGACACCTTGGGCTATGGACTGGGTGCATGGGAAAAACAGAGATAAGAAGGTTCCCTGTCTTCACACCAATGATTCAGGTGTGATAACTCCCCTCCAGGAGTCATTAACACCTTCACATCCAACCTGAGGGGTCATGTCTGCTAATGGGCCATCAAGTAGACCAAAAATATCCTGTGACTCACTGAGTAAATTGCCCCTTGTGAAAACCCTCACCCTGGGGGAGGTACTGGGTGTTCCTATCTGAACTGAAGCATATATAAGCTTGGGGTTTTGGAACTGGGGGCACTCACTCACTCGTCAGACTGAGAGGATGACCAGAACCTCAACAGGACTGCAACTACCACTCTCAACAAGACTGCGGCCACCAACCTTCTGGAAGGAAAACAGGTTTTCCTTTTCTTTTTGCTTTGGACTCAGGGGACCACGTGGTGCTCAGCACAGGGGCTGGTGAGCACCATCCTGTTTGTGCCCCAGGGGGCTGGGTTGTACAACTGGGTTTTGAGGGCTGAAACCAATTTTCCTTTGTATCAGTGTATCCATTGTAATCTTTTTAATAAATTGTAGTTCTGACTTCTAAACTCTTTTGAGTTGGGTTCATTTCTTCTGCCGGTTTACTTTTAAAACCAGCACATTAGGTTATAAGTATGTTGGGAGAATAAATTATGTTAATGTTTGGGAGAGTGAGGGGACAAAAAGTTATATTACTAAAACTGAAATGAAGGACCTATATCAGGATTGGAATTCTTAATTGTTACATATCTGGTATGTGGATATTGTTATACAATTCACAAGGTACTTCTGACTACAGACAGATTTGCTGCAGAAAACATTACTATTGCCACTATTTGTATTCATCTTATATACTTCTTGAACTTTAAGACAGATTATAGTATGAAATAAGGTGCTCAATGAAACTGTTTGGAACCTGTCCCTGAAGTGAATTACGAACAAGGTTTGCCAGTCTCTAACAGTTATCAAGAGACAGGGCATGGACAGGGGGGAGAGGAAAGGGAGCAGTTCCCGGCCTTTTTTGCTGTCATCAGCATGATTCTCTACCTTCCTATATAAAAGAATCCTATATTTTCTTTTCTGTCTTTGCAGTTTGGGATTGACTGTACTTGTAATTTTTAATTGCTTGTAGCACTTGAGGACATGATTTAGTGTTAAACATGGTGCTGGTGCTCAGTTCACAGTTGGACTTGATAGTCCTAGAGGTCTTTTCCAACCTTAACAATTGTATGATTCCATGAATTGGCTTGAGGGAGGAAGCACAGAAGTTCATGTAAGTGGGGATTTTGAATTGTCTTTATAACAAATAAGGGAGAAACTCAAAAGTAAATACTGCAAAGGTAACATACGATTCAAGGTTTTAGGAGGTTACACTGGAATTACGTGTGTGATTTCTGAAAGGACTTTTTTCTTTTTTTGTATTGTGTTCTGCTTTGTGTCTCCTTTAATTCTTTAACTCACAAGAAGAACATAAGTATCTTCAGTTTGTCAAAGTCTTCATGTTCTGTTTTTTTTGTTGGGGTTTTTTTAACGATAATCTCTCTGTGGTTTAGTTTGGTCTTGTGGGTTTTGACTTTTTTTCACCAGCTAGGTCCTGATTCATTTACAGGCTATTTTCAGATGATCAGTTCACTGCTGTCATCATCCATTCTCTGTGTGGCTCAGGGTGTGAGTGCAGGTCAAGATTGGAGACTTGTGTACTATTCTCTGCAAAGGAAACTTTGCATTCAAATTTAGTCTTTTCTACACTGAGAAGAATCAACCACCTTCTTGTTTTGTTGAAAAATAAATAGAATATGAAGACTGGTAATATTCAAAGTTACAGTTTTCATGTTTTAAATTTCTCTGGGAAAAGGAGGAAGGTATAACAGAGTAGCTTCTGATTTAATATCACATTTAATTCCTAGCACTGAAATGGTCATAGAGAATGGTACATGCCCCAGAGTTTATGTAGTTTAAGGGTCCAGTTTCAGAGTTTGGTTTAAGCATTATACTGAGAAATCTATGAGTGGGGGCTTTGTGCCCTTGCAGAGTGAAGAAAGGCCTGGGACTTTTGCAAGAAGTGGAGAGAATGTTGGCCAGGCACTCTCTCAGTAAAATTTGAAAATCACTGCTGTTTTTCTCCCAGGACTGTGGCACAGTTGCTGAGGGCAGTACAAGCCCGCATTCCAGAGAACCTCAGGCACATCTCTCAGTCCTAGTGGATTTGAACTCCTTTTTCCCATGCTTGTGTCCTCTGAAGTGACATGGCCAAATGGAGGGAGAAGGAAACAGCTGGTGGCAGGGCAGAGAGGGTGCATTTTTAGTTGCCTTTGCTGTCAGACCACAAGAAGCATTGGATTCTGGCACTGAAACATGGGTCCACAGCAAAGCTGGGAAAATTATTTCAGCAGCTGTAGTAAGACCCAGGAGGTCTGGGGAAGATTCGTGTGTTAATCTGGGTGTTTACATGTCTACATCAGTGGTATCCCTCCTCCTACCTCCTCATCACTAATCAGTCCCTCAGAGTAGAGGACATGTTAGTCCTTTCTGAATGGATTGATATTTCCATTAAAGATCTGACTAGCATTTCCTCATCCAGCCATGTACTCTTTGCTGCCCTTTTTTACAGCCTTGCTGCTTTTTTCATACTCAATCGTTCATTTTGCGTGATCTCAGGAAAAGCTATGCACCCTAGATAACCTGGTGATTGTTGTATCATGTAATTTCACAGAACTTGCTTACAAAGACTACTAGTGCTCCAGAATGCAAATGTAATAGTGGGCATCAAAGAATAAAAGGCAGTAGCTAAGACTGCAGACTTGTGCAATTACCTTAGAAAACAAGGAGAAAAAGAGAAATATACCATTAGGAAGCCAAATGGGTAATGCGAAATAACATTTCACATTTGAACAACCATCATCCTGCAACTTTGCTGTTTAGGCTCTTGTTACTTCTTTTTTGACAGCAACCTAGTTCTGTATGGTTCTATTTTCTATGATGTAGTTTTAATTATAAATGAAGCACAAATAAAATGAGAATTAAAAATAAGGTCGTAATTTTACCTGGGATTTTTCTTAATTAAAAATGTATCAATTACTTAAAGAATTGCTACTGTCATGAGGATAAAGGGAAGAAGAAACACAGGATTCTAAATATTATGAAGTAATAGCTTATTTTGTTTTTCCTTCTTCCAAACAATTTTAAAGGCATGTAACAATTTGTGTTAGCTAGGCAGGTGACAGTGTGACTTCACAGCATATCACAAAGCCTTGTCTCACTGAGTGCCCCAAATAGGAAGGACAAAGCAAGAAACATAAAACTGATTCCATTTGTTGTGTGGTAGGTTCTGGTTTAGGATTCAGGTATTTTGAGAGTGGGGAAAAAACCCCAAAATGCTCCAAAGAGTTTATAGTTTCAGGAGAGCATTACTGGACACAAGCCAAGCCGATCTTAAATTTTTAAGTATGATAGTCTCAGCTGAGTTCCTAGCAAACTCTAGCCAGCACTGCAAATTCATCATGAACAATTATGTGTAATTTGGTACAGCTGACAGCTTCTATTTAGAGGCCCTTTACACTGAGCTACAGAAGAGACTGAATTACTTCCAGTTCAGTCTTTACATTCTTATTCTTTGAAATCCAGGATGCTCTTCTTTGTTTACCTTCAGAGCTGCAGGTAGTAAGAATCTTGAGAAACTATAGCCTGTGTACACATTTGCAGTTATCCCCTCAAAAAAGAGAGAGGATAGTGAACTTGCAATCAGATCTTCAACCTACTGTAGCTTGAAGAAATGCCAGCCTGATGTAGGTGTGCAAAACATTAAAATAAATATTGATAGGATCCTCTTTAGAATTATGATACATGTAGATGTGAGAAAAAAATTATTAACCAGGAATGCATTTATTAACTTACCAAATCTCTAAAATATTGGGAGACAGACATTCCTCCTGTTTCTACTTTGCCTTTTATTGCAACCCCTCTAAGGAGGCGAATTACTTGTCCCAAGAAAGGCAAAATGCATCTTTAAGATGCCCTGAGCTGACCATGATTTCAATCCAAATATACTATCACATCCTGGGTGACAAAGTTGTTCTGCAGGATTCTCATGGTATCGTTCCTTGAGCCAATAAAGACTGCCTTCATGTAATGAAATAACAGACCAGGTCACTGTATTATGATTTCCTTTGTGTCGTGTCTCTCTCTTTTCTGCAGCTGTAAGTTATTGTCTGCCTCTCTATGACTTAAAGGAATGTGTAGTGTTGTAGTGCCCTATTAGATGTGGTCATCAAAAGAACTGTGAATTCCTGTGTCACAAAACATCAATGTCATAAAATTATAGAATAATAGAATGTCTTGGGTTGGAGGGGACCTTAAAGGTCATCTAGCTCCAATCCTTCTGTGATGGGCAGGGATGCCTCCCACTAGACCAGGCTGATCAGAGCTGCATCCATCCTGACCTTGAACGCCTCCAGGGATGGAGCGTCCACGACGTCTCTGGGCAGCCTGTGCCAGTGCCTCACCATCCTCATAGTAGTAGCTAATCTAAACCTACTCCTTTCAGTCTGAAGCTATTCCCCCTTGACCTGTCATTACATGCCCTTGTAAAAAGCCTCCCTCCATCTTTCCTGTAGGCTTCCTTCAGTCACTGTAAGGCTGCAATTAGGTCACCCTGAAGCCTTCACTTCTCCAGACTGAACAATCCCAATTCTCTCAGCCTTTCCTTGGATGAGAGGTGCTCCATCCCTCTAATCAACTTAGTTGCCTCCTCTGGATTTGCTCCAATGAGTTTATGTCCTTCCTGTGCTGAGGACCCCAGAGCTGGGTGCAGCACTCCAGGTGGGGTCTCACCAGAGCAGAGCAGAGGGGCAGAACCATCTCCCTCAATCTGCTGGCCACGCTGCTTTTGATGCAGCCCAGGATACAACTGGCTTTCTGCACTGCAAGTGCACAGTGCCAGCTTGTGTCCATCCTCTCATCTGCCAGCATCCCAAGCCCTTCTTGGCAGGGCTGCTCTTGCTCTGTTTATCCCCCAGCCTGTGTTGATCTTGGGGGTTGCCCAAACCCAGATGCAGCCCCTTGCACTTGTTCTTCTTAAACCATGAGATTCCCATGGGCCCAGTTCTTGAGCTTGTCTGGGTCTATCTGGATGGACATGTTAAAATTTTATTTTTTTTCTGTCCTTGAACAGGCATTTTGCTCTGGCATTCTTGTGAAATGTCTTTATTTTCTCACTTGACCTGTACTTGTATATGCAGTCCCATGCATTTCTTTTTCCTGAATGTGTTAGGTCAGATCTGTATTTAGAAATTGCACTGCTCTGCCCTGCAGAATTAGAAGGTCTGAAAGCAGAGAAATATAAGAGCATCAGAAATACATGATGATAAATCATGGAGGAATAGCAAGACCTTTATAATTAGACCAAAGAAAGAAATTTGAACTGTTTAATATTGTAGCAGAAAAATTACAGAAGATGAGAGAAAAGGCTATGAAGTGGCTGCAATAAAAATATGCTGAAGAAAGTAGATTAATTTACTATTTCATATTGGATTTTCAAACAAAACTCATATCAGCTGTAAATGTGTTTCAAGGCTCTAATAAATGCTTACTTTCTATGGTGTGTAATTAACACAGAAGTGTGCTGTGATAAGACATAAATATGAATTGACACTGTCAGAAGGTACCAAGAAGCACTCCCATGAGGGAATCTGAACTGGAAACTGATGGCAACTCCAACATAGGTCTTGTGTGCACTGACAGGCACAGTTCTTCAAGGTCTGACCACAATAGGTAGCTGCTCATGACAGGGTCCATCAACATCTTAGTTATGACAAGGGGATGAATCAAGGCCTGAGTACAACCAGGGGTTCATAGGTGCAGCACAGCTCAAACCTTAAATAGCAGCTTTGATCTTGCTGTACTGGTAAGTTCAGCCCCTGACAGGTGACAGGCAGTGAGTGACCACGTGATTGCTGTGATAGGCTTACAAGTGTCAGTAGATGAGGGATTTATCATGTGAATATTTCTGAACCTGGTAAAGATGTATGTAGCACATCTACACTGTAGTCACCTTTGCATTGTCATTTTGTAGTTTGAGAAACTCAAGCAAACTAACTTCATGGCTCCACTCAAGGTCCCTAAAGCTTGTTGTCATTTGAGATGTAGAAGTTGAGCCACCATAAGAATCCATATGGAGGGAATTTGAGAAAGTAGTTTTTGTATTAGGACAGCCTATAACATGCCTAATTGAGGAGAAGTCAGGTTGCAGAGGCTTCAAACCTCAAGCTAACAAAAGGCAAGAAGCACCGTACATCAGCTTACAGGGCAATAAGATCAAATGAACAATCTCAGGTTACCTCAAGAACAGCTGAAAGAATCAATGGAAGCTGTGGCAAAAGGCAGGACTCTGGCAAATAAGGCTCCAGTCTCCTAGAACTTCAGTGACTTGCAGAGCAACTATACAATTATTGTTGGTGAGTTGAAAACATCAGGTCAGTACAGGGGTTTGGTAGCATCCTGCTCCTGCAGCTTCATTTCCATGAAGCATGAACACTGCTTTCCAGACTGTGGTTGAGGAACTTACATAAAAAGCGATAGTGACATTACTTGTACATGATTAATGTTAATTTTCCATTCTCATCACAAATAAAAATTTCCCAACAGGAGAAGAAATGTACTCCAACAGTGGATGCGACCACTTATGTGCAGTAAAAGCCAGTAACTGCAGACTAGATATGCCCCTGGTGGATTTCTCCTCTGAGCCAAAACTGGACATTCAAACTGAACTATTTGGCAACACCAGGCATAAGAGAAAGATGAGCTAAGCCCCTGTTAATTGTTTTCATGTAACTAATACTGAAGATCACTGCAAACAATTATGTCTTCTTTTGTGGATCTTATTTGGATTTTATTTTAAATCACTGTGATAATTATTCAATAAAAGATGAAGTAAAACATGAAGCTGAAAAATGTACATTTAATATTTTATCAAGCAAATGCTGTAGGTCTGCCCATTCAATCACTTTACAGCCTTTTCTTATGATGCAGATTTAATATTTTTTGTTGTAGCTAGATAAGTGTTTTTACTCCAGGCTTAATAGTTGTACTTCATTAAATGCCCTGTCCATTACTTTCAAAAGCCAAGTTTAGCCAGGCACAACAGGTCTGCCTGAAAAGGCTTCTGGTAAAATCTTTGGGAAATATTGTCTGCAATGAGATTAAGTATCTCATTTTAGTACACGAAGAACATTAAAATATGGATGAGGATTGACAGGCTATGCATGAGCAGGAAACCTGAGTTGTCAAAAAAAAAACCAACCCACACAACCAAAAACCAAAAGAAACAAACCAAACCCTACCAATTTGCATCAGCTCAAGAGAGAGGTATAAAGAGACAAATTTATGACAGTATCCTTTACTTCAGGTTTGTTAAAGTCGAGAAGTTTGTATAACCACAGGGTAACAGAAATTTGTGCAATAATCAGAAATATGAATGCAAGCAAACATTTTGTGAGGAGTTTATTTGCTGCTTGTTCCATTGGCTGAGCTGTAAAGACGCAGTTTGGCCAATTGTCCAGTTTTTAGGATATAGCACAACACATCAGCAACCTATTAAAAGAAATTGCATTTTCAGATTTTTTTTCTTCTCCTGTTTTTGAGTGTACTGTTACTACTATGCTATGCATAATTTTCTGTTCAGTCCTTCTTCTGAAGACTAGACCTGGAGCCAAGACTCTCAAAAGCCTTGACCAGGTTCCAGTGCCCAATGAGATTTTTAAAATAATGAGTCACATCCTTAGGTTTTACTTTTTACTTTGATGCTTACCTTGTATTTATCTTCATGGCTCAAGCTTATATCATTGGGTAAGGAGGAGAGTGAGGAAAGATGCAAGATCTGGTGTTGAAGTGCTACAGCTGCTCTCAGTGGTCCCATATAATCTCATTATCGGTTATTTGTGCAGCTATTACCATTAGAGCTGGAGCTCTTCTGTCAAATAGAAAGTAAAGTCTCTCCTGAACTGCTGAAACATGGAACTCTTGGCCCAGGGTCAGGGAAAGTAAGGATGAATGTCACAATTTGATGTGACAATTTGATGCCACTTGATTCTGGATCATGTGTGGAGTGCTGAAAACTTTGTCAGTTATTTGTGTTCTGCAGTTTCTCTCCCAGAATCATCTTTACTAATTTATGTGGCACTTTCTTTGTGAAAAAAACTAATGAAAAACTAATTTAAAACATGTAGGTTATTACTTATGTTTAAACTAGAAGTAATCTCCCCTGATGAAACACAGAGCTTTTAAATGCCCTTTATCTGGCTTTATCCTATGTTGGTAAACATTGGTAAAAAGGAAGACTTCATCAGTACACATAATATATTATCTTGAAAAACTGTATTGTAATCAGCATGATGACCCTCATTATTTCCTGTTTGGGGATTGCAACTAGTGTCTTGTGGTGCCTTCCACAGAAAGACTGGCCCCTTGCTGCTTGCATATTTCTTGGAGTTGTGGTTTGGTGTTTCTTTGCCATCTGATCCTGTACTTTTGTGGTATATCCAGCTCAGGAAAAAAAAAAAAAAGTTGGGTTTCTGTTTTCGTGTGTTTGTTTGTATACTTCGTTTTTGTTTGTTTTATTCAGGCAGGTTTTGATTTGACTGATACTCTTGGGTCCTACCTTAATACAAATATATTAATGTAGAAAAATAAGCTTTTCATTTATGTAGTATGATATGTTATCGACTTGCACAAATTTTAGATGTTTGCATTGTGGGGTGAGCACGTTCACTAAAATTGGCACTTAAAAGAAGCCTCAAAGACCCAGTTGGTGAGTTTTAGCAGACAGGCATTTGTTACTTGGCACGCTGGGTACACCAGTAATCATTTTGCCAAAGTGCACATGGAGGTATCTTTGCTACAGCTTGTATGTTTGCATTACATGATTATTCATTTTCATTCCCCGGATTCCTGTTACATATTCATGTCATTTCTCAACACTTATTAGCATACATACATATCCTTATAAGGTCTCTGAGGGGCTTCACTGAGGGTCTCTGGTGCTCGTTTGTGTCCGGAGGCTCCCAAGTTCTAAGTCACTGCTTTATGAACTCCTTTAAGACAATGCACCTGGTTTTGTAGTACCCCTCATTTGTTTACTTGGCTGCTCCTGCTAACTACAAGTTCTTTTCTGTATTATTTCTTTACTTTGCTTGTCTGGTTTCTTTAAATCAAGGCACAGTAACTTTCTATGGTAGATTCTGTTGCAAGCAGTACGAGTCCTGTTATGTCTCAAAACTCTGATATCAAATAGTGTTGCTTCTTTGATCCATGACCGGGTGTAACTTAAGCCATTATGTTTCCCCTCTTACTTTGAAATGGATACATTTCAGGGAGAAACAAAAGAATCTTCTAGCGCTTTATTTTCTCCCATTTAAATTTTGGAGCCAGTGTTAATCTTGGCTCCAGAATTTAAATGAAACACTTTACATGCTGTTTTCTAAATCAAGGAGCTGTTTTCATCTGAAGACACAGCAGTCTGTGAATGAAAAAAGAAACATTGCAGATCAAGTAAGGCCGAGGGGAGGATCAAAAGACCAAGTTTAACTGCACTTCTATGTGCAATCTGTTCTTGAAAGCAGAATGAAATCTTTCTGACTACTATAATTTGCTTCATCATTTATCATTATTCCCAATGACCAATGAACAGTGCTACTCACAAATTATAAAATCATATAGAACATCAATAAACTAATTGATATGTGAGATCAGAAGCAAAAAAATATCATCCAGCCTAAAAAGCTTGCAACTTTTTCATTGCACAGCTACCCTAAGGAACAATAGGTTTGGTACAAACCTGTGGTCTAACTTGACGGACTGGGAGTCCACAACAGCTTTTTGGCTGACTTGTATCTCATTAACACTGGATATTTTTACTTCCCTTCCCCATGTTTTGGCCAGCTGCTGAAAAATTACACCCCTTGGTATATGTCAAGCCCTAAACTGATCTACGCCTTCAGTACAGTAAGCATTGCAACGCGTTTGGGAAGTCAACAAGTTCAGGTATTGCAGGACAAGAATGAAAGGAGATTCCTAGATGCAACAACAAGGATTTCTCCAGGAGAATGACATCCCATCAGCCACTTTCATAAAAGTCTGTGGGATGTTGGGGAAGAGTTTATCACATGTCAACATCAAAGAATTTCACTTTTAAATAAACCTGTGAAGGTATCATTGCTTTCTATAAGAAATCAGACACAAAGATAATTTCAAGGCATTTGGATGACAGCATGTTAAATGTACCTGGGCCTGAAAGTTGAAATTCTCTTAGGTTTTGTCAGAGTAATTAGGAAGACTAAATGTTCGTTAACTTTCAGCCTGATCTGCAGACATAGAAATCACTCCTAAATAGACAGTGGTTTCCATGTGAAGTGTTTTAATGATAAGAAAATCCATGCCTTTAAAACTTCACTTACATTTTGGATCAAATTTTTCTCAGTGAAGATTCTCTCCTAATATCCTGATTGCTCAATGGAAACTTCAGTCAAGAAATGGAGTTTCAGAAACTACTCCAAGGTCTACTGAAATGCTGCAGATCAGTTTAGTTGCTGTTAGAGCCTAAATGTCTTTTTTGCATTAAACAGTTAAGTATATTGCCCTTAAAATACACATTCTATATGTAGGTACTACACACCATTCTGTACCAAAAGTAACTTTCTCTTGAGGGGCTAATGGGGTAGTCTCAGTTTTATCTTGCATTTGAAAAGAGCTGTGCTTTACAGGAGAGAAAAGAATTTTTCAGGGTAGGAAATATGTCAAACTGTAGGCTTGCTGAAGATGTCACACTGTTCTGACATGGTGTCACTGTTACTGTTTTCTAAAGTGGATTCTTAGAACTGAGACAGCTGTATCAAGTATCATTTTCTTTCTTTGACAGCTGTACACCAGAGCTGTGGTGTGCCTAAGGAATCAAAGGAACAGAGCCTGGAAATTCTGGGTGGGGATATGAGGGGAGAGGCAACAAAAGGAGCAGAGGAAGTTTTTAAAGGCAGAGGGGTGGTTATCTCTTCTTACCCCACATTTCACTGTTCCTGATGTTTAAGGAGTGTGATACATATGTCCTGTGTTCTCCTGATATTCTCCTGTCAGCTGAAGGTGCACTGCATATTTTCCTATTTTGCTGAGTGGCTTCACATGTAAAGGTTTCTAGGAGCGACCATGCATGAGGTAATACATGGATATATTTCAGAATATTACCTTTGCATTTCATGTTGTACAGGAAATTCCAAGCATCTAAAGTGTTCCATTGTTCATATGAGCTTAGGCTGAAATAAGTGTAAGGAAAACATTGGATGAGCAATTCCCCAAGCCAGGAGTATAATGCAGATTTATTTCAGTCAAAACATGTGCGACTGCTGGCGTATGGAATCGCACCCTGACAGTGGTGTTGTACCAGGGGTTGTACAGCAGAAATTACACTTCTTACATTATTTATTATTAAACTGCTGCTTTTCAGGATAGGTTTGCTTGAGAGACACATTCCAGGTCTCTACCTTTGCTCCATAAAAAAAAAAAAAAAGGAAAAGCAAATGAAACTAAGAATATAACATCAAATCAATTACGAGAAGTATGTTGTACCAGTGTATAATGAGAACTGAAAATTGTTTCTTCCCCAAGGTCTATGTGTATGTAGTCAAACACAATGTTTTGCACAGTGTTGAGAGATGTATTAAGATTTTGTATTTTAAGTAGTTTTTAATGCATTGGTAAGTCCTGCTGTGTCATGATTAATAGAAGCTGCCTGATCAGATTTTTACAGGAGTGGGGATTGATCTGTAGAATATTGTATTTTATGGGGTACAGAAGTGAAGACAGAATTGAATATGTACAATTTTTTTTATAGTAGCATTTGCATTGTCATCTACATTTAGTATTTTCTGTCTATTTTAAAGCCTGCTATTTGCTGGAGATCCTGTATTATAAAAAGATGCAGCAAGAACCTGTATGGGGCACTTTGTAGAGAGCATTTTATGTTTTAAATATCTCTGTTTTGGGGATGAGTCAGAGCATCCTTCACAAGTTATGACAATCTCTGCTACTTTGCTGTCAAGACACCAATGGTACTTATAAACTGACTGTTTATTCTTGCTGTTCCCTGGTCTTTTGTGGAATACACTGGGCTGGAAATGCATTGTATATGTAGCATTAGCATATGTCAGCTGTCTGCAGTTGTGGTCTCAGTACCTCCAGCTTGTTAGGTTAACTTCCTTAGAGAAGACTTTGGAAGGTGTTTTAACAGGAGTTTGCACAGGGATAGAATGGGTGGAAGTTTGCAACAGCAATAAGGAGGCAGAAGAGAAGTGATTTTTCACACTATCTCTATAAATTTGGTAGTGATTGAAACACAGCAAAGATTTCACCTCACTCTGACAGGTGGGACTGCTCAAATATCATCCATGTATTGGTTTATCCTGTGAAGCACTTTTGTGTGTTAAACTAATAAAGGAATAAGTTTCCTGACTGATTTTAATCCATATTTTTCACTTTGGACCCAAGTTTCTATCTGTATGATGCTTTTGCAAATTGGAAAGTCTCTGTGGGCTCTCTGCCATAGTTATATGCTATATACCAGTGAAGTTTGGCTTCTTTTGTTATTTTTGATGGCATGTGCACCTCCTTTCTGCATCCTTTTCTTTAAATCCTAATGTGGGTAATTGCTGAGAGTGGGTTTTCAGTTTTCTTCACAGTTGGCAGGTGTCAAAGCATTAATTCTACACCGCAGGAGCAAGTCAGGATTATTGAAAAGCCCAGAATTCAGCAAACTCTGTTTGCTGCCAAGACTCAAGAGCTGATCAGTGCTACTTTTAAAAGTCACAGGATCTGGTGTGGGTATGGGAATATTTCTGTGATAAGAGGCATCTGAATACTTAGAGGATGAATAAAGAAAACAATTGCCCTGAACTCTGAGGTATTAACATTCTACTTGCCAAACCCATTGCTACACAGGGCATACAGTACATTCTGCCTTCTTTACCCTCTCCCCCTACCCCCACCCACCGCTTCCAGTTCTTTTCAAGATTAGTACCAATTTGTGCATCTGAATTCCAGCTTCTGTATGGGTCTGGAATGAGATCTGACCAAAAATTCACAGCCAAAATAATTCTGAATTATTTTATCTTTACTAACTCCTGGACACTTAGAGCTCCACTGTCCCTTGAATGAAACAGGTTCAACATATGTCTACTTGTGTTTTATTTTTTAAAGTCAACCCAAACATGTTAGGCAGGTGGTTCTGCCTGATTTTTCTGCAGGAAGAGAAGGCTCATTTATGAATGCAAACCTGACTCTGTTTCCACCACATAAAAGAAGAAAATTAATCAGGAAATATATAAAATTAAGAGAATACCTAGAGTGCATGCAGAGCCTTTGCAGTATTGCAATGAATAACAACTATTTCACTGATTTGAGTGGATGCAAAATGCATTCCCAGAGCAAATGATGACCCTTCATTTATGTCAGAGGACGTAAAAAAGAACTTTTTTTTTTTTTACTTACCTTTTTATTTTGGCATGGATAACATAGGATCTGTTAAAAAAATCAGTGTGTGACATTATCTTGATGGCAATGATTGGAAAGGAGTATTGGAACCAATACCCAGGAGGAGGGACCTTACAGCGTAATACAGCACACGTTGTTCTGTGGTTCTTATTATGCAAGAACAGTATCATTCTATAACAGGCAAAGGCATACTTTCATTGATTGCATGATATTATTGAAACTGATTTTTTAATAAGTGCCATAGGGATTTGTTTTCATCTTTGTTTGGATTTCAATCAGTGTTTTGAAGTGGTATTTTGAGTGATTTTCATGCTGGTTTGTATCTGTAAAGCACAGTATATTTCTGCATCTATTCTATATGTTTGTAATTGTTATTATTACACCACATGCTTGTCAAGGTCCAAGGTTGTTTTCAACTTAGACACAGTTTTTTACCACCCAAGTTTCTCATAGTGCTTTTCATGTATCCTATAACAGGTTACCAAGACTGCAGAAAATAGCAGATGCAATTTGTAGAGGCATTTCAGCTCATTTAGAGAGTTTGATCTTGTTTTATGTAAAGAACATGATGTCTCCTCTGCTGAAGTTTTAACAGTACTAAGTCATTCAGTTCTCTAACCCCAAAATCAGACTCCTAGTTGTCTTAATGAAACTAATAGGTGTTGCATAAGGGCTATGGTTACAAAACCAGGGAACTTTAGTGATGAATATTCATGCCATTATGTCATCTGAAGGGAGCTTCTGCTGCCTCAGCTGGCACAGGAAACAGCACAAAAAAAGGAGCTGTTCTGGAAGCATGGGACTCCAGGTTCTTCCTTCTCTCTTCCCGGGACTGCAGGTGCTGGGGGCTGCAGAGAGACTCTGCGCCATTGCCACTGAGTGCCTGCCACTGTCGCCCCACTGAGCCTAGATCCACCGCCCAGGTCATTGGTTTGCTGCCATTCAATACTGAAAACGAGGAGACGTGGGATTGCACCAGAATCAAAGTGGTTTGGGGTCCCCCCATGGTGCCACTACCAAACCCGCCACTGCCACTCCAGGTGTATGGGAACTGCTGCCACTGGACCGCAGCCCCTCAGTTCTTGCTCCAGCCAAATGGAGCAAAACAAAAAACCAGCGGAGCCCAAGTCCAGCCAAGCCAAACAGGAAGCATCAGTGCTGTGAGGGGTGGTTTAGCGGGGGAGACCCTCTGCCATCTTTGTTTTCCTTTTGTTCCCAAGAGCGTGGTGGATGCTACATTTGGGTGGATCCCTCTTTCATGGATAAACTGCTTCCCCTGTATCTTTGTAGTTATTGCTATTTTCTTTTAGTAAATTGTTATTTTTCTCACTTATACCTTCTCTAATTTTGTAACTCTATATTGGTGGGAGGGTGTTGATTTTCTTTCAGTTCCTTTAAACCAAGACAATAAGCCATATTCAAAAAACAAGTCTCTTGTAGGTGGCAGGAGCAGTTTTGCCCAAGTAAAAGCTGTTAAAGTATCTCTTATAGACTTTTCTCCATTTTTCTTATAATAGAGAGAGATACCATTCTATCCATATAACAGCTTCTTTATTGAAGCACTTCAGGATACCTCAGAAACAAAGATGAATTGCTAAGAAATTATTGTAATGAGAATTAATTTAGGATTGTCAGTCCTTTTAAAGAAATGCAACTTCTTTAATCACTGGCTGTTGTTCTTGGAGTAAATTGAAAATTATTAATTATATTTAAAACAAACACACAAAATGATTTTCTAGCTTTTAAGAATGCCATTTTGGTTCTTGTTTTGATTTTACCACTGAGCAGAACTTGGCTGACATTCCACTTTTTCTGATGCTTGCTACAATCAGGGCTGCTAACTAGCAACATATGGCATGAGAGGGGAGCCCTAAGAAAACAGTGGCAGGGCTTTTGTCTTAATGATTTGGAAATGTGTGTCACTTTGTTTACTTTTGACCTTAACATTTTCCTTTAGTCCTCCCACAACTCCCTCTCTCCCACAAGCACACATACCTCCATGCTGGAATATAGGCATTTGTATTCTTGGACGAGTTACGAATCACGTACTTGCATAAAATAACAGAGCACTAATATAGTGCCCAATTCTTAATAAGGTAATCAACCTGATACCTGTATGAAGCCCAACATCATATGGGCATAGTGGACCCGAATCAATCTGATTGCAGTGCAGGGACTAACAAGAATGAACCCAGAATGAAGGACTGCAATGTTAGTCTGAAGAACTTACTGCTAATCATCCATACTTGGATATATTGTATGTGTCTTTGCTTGGGAAAAAAAAAAAAAAAATTGTTCTTTCAGTACTGCTTCTACCCCCTTGCTGTAATTTCATCCTCTTCTAAGTTTTTGCATGACACACTGGAATTTATTGTCAGCATAGTAAATATACCATAAAGTTTTTCTTAGACATTATTTTTCTTAGCTATACTGAAGGGACAATGTAGAACTTTGGGATGATGAAATGTTAGACTGATGAGTGTGTAATTACTATGTGGTACTTCGGCTCAAGAAAGCCTTCACCAAGTTACTGTCCTTCAGACTTATTTTGAAAAAGTAAACATTTCTGAAATATGTCAGCCTTT